>OVAN01000362.1:0-64251 GCA_900406275.1 Anastatica hierochuntica
ATTAAACTTAAAGAGTCTTAAAAACGTTGCTAATCATGACAACAAAAAAAAGTCATCGAGTCGTCGCTAATCTCCAACAGGTAAAAGATATCACAAAGAAGTCATAAATTTACAACTATAAGTCGAGTTACAAAAAAGTCGCTAATATACGACCAAAATATGAAGTCATCAAATAATCGTTAATTTGCATCTGTGGTAGAAGTCATTAAAGCGTGGCTAACTTAGGACTACAAAGAAGTCGTACAAATGTCGCTAATATCCAATCCATTTACGCAATTACAAAACCGTCGTTAATTTGCCACTCCCAATTCGGTTCTAAAACGGTCGCTAAGATATGACCAAACACTGTGGTCCAAAACTGGTCGTTAATTTGCGTCACCTAGAGCAATCTTTAAAACGTCGCTAATTTGTCACTCTTATAGAAAATATAAAATAGTCGCTAAGATATGACCAAACATTGTGATCAAAAACTGGTCGTTATTTTGCGTCATCTAAAACAGTCTGTAAAACATCGCTAATTAGGACGGCAAAGAAATCGTTAAACCGTCGCAAATATCCGACGATTAAAAACGTCGCTAATTAGCGTCGCTATTTTGCATTTGTACATATTTTTATAAAAACGTCGCTAATATACGACCAAAGTGGAATGTTGTAAAAAAGTCGCAAATTCGCGACTGCTTTGCGACTATATGATTTTGCGACGAAAAATTAGCGACTCGATGATTTAGTCGCAAATAAGTCGTAAACACCTCTTTTGCGACTACTTCGTGACCAATTCTGCAGTGGCGAATGATCTGTTTTCTTGTAGTGTGTTATGTCGGACTGAGGAATCGCGACTGTGACTGCGAAATTGTTTGGCGGGTGTGATGGCAAGGTTGTCGATGTTGATGTTTGCGCAAATGCCAAAACGTTTGGAGGCAATACGGTAGTAGTAACTGGATTTTCTCTTGCGAAGACCGAAGGGTTCGCAGTTTGTGTGGTGGCTGACGGAGGATCTAGATTGGGTGTTGGCATAGTGATGATTTTCTTTGGCCGATGTACTTCGTGCGTATAGAGTTTCCTGAGATGTCTCCACAGATGGCGTCAATTGTTGAAGCAGCGTTCGACTTCCAAGAGAGACGAGCTAATACGAGACGATGCCTTGGTGATTGAGTTTGTCAAAGTGGTGAGGACGAACTGGTCTTCTTTTTGATGATGCGGTTCGGCAAAAGGCGATGTGGAGAAGTGAATGAGAAGATCGACAAACAAAAAAGGACGAACTAAAAGTCTCAGAGAAATACTTCAGTCTTAGTGGGTGGATGAACTGATTGTTCCTTTGATGATGTTGTCCGGCTAAGGAGGAATGGACTGGAGGTCTCGACTCTGTGGTTCGATCTAGTGAGGACGAACTGATGAATCAATTGTTTATGTTGTTCAATCTTATAGTGGACGAAGGGATGACTTTCCGATGATGGGCTTCGACCTAAGTAATTGGACGAATTAATGACTTTTGACGATGTGGGTCGAAATCTCGGTTAAGTAAAGCAGTTGGTTCGACAAAGCATTTTGGCTTCCTTCAGATGACGTGTTGATGGTCAATCTTTTACTTAGCAAAAATTCTATCCCATTTTAAGTATTTTTTTGAGATATAGGCGATGCGAATGAAAGATCGAATTAATATTTGATTAGAAGATCGAACTGAATATTATCTTTAAATTACGAACTACTCTCCTAAGCTTTCGGGTTTTATCTACATTAATGAGGTTACTCCTATTTTACTAATTCCAACTGTGCAAACAAAATTTAAGGCGGTTTATACTAATGCGCGTACGAGATTGACGCGCAGACACGCGTCTAACAAGGCTTAACTCGTTTCTTTTTAATGGACCTTCTTTTCTTCGTTGCCTTCTATGCTTAATGGGCCATTTCTTTTTAATGGTCCGTCTTTGCCTAATGGGTCTTCTCTTGTTAGTGTAAATTTTTGTTCAGTGGACCATCTTTACTTAATAAATCTTCTCTTCTTAATGGATCATTCTGGTGTCAGCTCGGATCTGTAACTGGGTCTAAAGTGGTCCTTGGTGCACCACTATCAAAATTTGAAAACCGCAAGCCAAAAATCCATTTATACTAATCTCAATTATCTTATTAAAGGACGAGTATATATACTCCGAGATAATCAACCAACCAAAATACATACTTATATATAACGATAATACGTTATAGATATTAGATGTTGTTCCACAAATTGTAGAAACTAGTTATTTATCCATTAATCATACTTTCTCTGTAGTCGATTACTCAATAACGCAAACGCGAGTGTCAAGACCGGTTCTCGTGAAAGACAATTTTTTTGCAGATTCAAGGCTTGAATTCGAGATGTCACAATCTTTTACAACAACATAAATCACTAGACTATAATTATTTTTCAAAGATTGATTCCCTAAAACTTATACATATATTTAGCATTGAAAACTCGTAAAGGTGAGTCTGGTGAGTGTCAATAGGTTTGATACTAAAATTAGATGATGATACACATAGGCGATCCAGGACAAAAACATGACAAATATGAATTTACGGTTTTTTTAAATTAACATTAAAAATATGTCATTTTTTTGTCATCATAATCTAGTGGTCATTGTAGTTTCTTTCTATTGGAGGCAACCTGAGTTCGAACCCAGGTGGTAACACTTGACAGCAGAGATGTTAAACCAATTCCTCTCTATTAAAAAAATGTCATTTAAAAAATTATTTTTGGAAAAATAAATGCAAAAATCAGATATTTTTTTATGCGGCTTACGATCTTCAATATCTCAGAACGCCATATGATTTTATGATTTTTCGTTGATTTAGTTTATATTTCAAATCCATCATTAGTCCCTTTTGCAGGAAAACTAAAATAACTTGCCTATTCTTGTACTTGTGTTTATTTTGTTGTAATGAGGATATTGTTTACCCTGTTTCGAAAAAGTGTCATTCTGACATTTTTTACACAAACTAAAAAATTTACTAAAAATTTTATTTTTCATTATTACATTAAAGAAAAAATTTTCTCTCCAATTGATACATTTAATTGTGAAGTTAAAACCAAAATTTTATTTATAAATTTACATTGAAATATAAAACTACATTTTTTTGCGAAACCGAATGAGTATATAAATTGATGGACCTCCAAAACTAACTTAGAATTTTGGGTTTGTTTTACGAGGATTGTGCGTCAAGTAAAGGAAGAAGGTTGTTTTTATTGATTTTCTTGGAAGGATTACAATTGTATACTCGTTGAATATAAAATAGTTTTTAGTCTAAAGTTGCCAACCTCTTCTCTTTGCTCCCCACATCTTCCTTTTATAGGCTTCACCTTTAAATCGTAACGACAACTAGATTCCCTCCAGCAAATCCTCCTTCATCAATGTCCCATTTATTCTCCTTTAATGTCTTTGACTCAACATTTAACTTGAATGTGAGTTATGGGCCTTCTCCATTTCTTAGGCTCATAATCCTCTTTCTTCTTTGGCCTCCTTTGTCTCTTCTTCATCAGGGGCCTTTAAAGCCCATCATTTCCTTCTGGTTCAGACTCCGGGTTATTCGAACCGGATTTGGATTAGGTGGAATCCACCTCCATCAGAAGTCCTCCGGAGCTCGTCAAAGCAAATCAGTTAGGAAATATTTAGGATGAATTCCTAATTGATCTTCCTTTGATGAGAATAACGAATTTAAAAATCCCATAATCCGGTTTGAACATATGACTTTCTTATTGGGACTGGTTTTTTATTCCTTGTTTCTTATTTCTGGGTTAATTTTGCGAAGAATTTATTAGATTCTGATTTGATTTTTTCTGGGTCCCGCCACGGCTTCCTCTCACCACGTCACCCTCGAGAATCGCGTCATTTAAAGTTGAAACTCTAGGCCTCCCCTATTCCTTACGGTTTCTCTCATCTCTGCTAAAGGTTTGTTCTCTTTAACTCTTCCACTTCCCTCTTCTTTTTGCGAACTCCTGTTTCTCCTTTGCGATTCTTATTGCTTTATCTTGTCGTGAATCAAATCTCTTACTCGCTTCCGCCATGGATTTTGAATCCCTAATTACGCGCCTATTAAAACTCCTGTCTCCCACTCCTCTTTCTGTCGTCAGACCTGACGACGCTCCTACGCCCTCCAGTGAAAGACCTTTCTGAGAAGAAGAAATCATTGAGCATCCCCTCTCCCGCGCACATCCCGACACGATTCGAAGTAAAGGAGGCTTTGCCGCTGCTTTTGATGATGACGACCTTCCAGAGGAAGGCACCGTTGATGTTATCGTCGTCGTGCCAGTAGCCGTAGCTCCTGGGTGGATGTCCCAATTGCCGCTCCGACAACGAGCACAGCCAAATCCCATCAGACTTTAAGGGAATAATACGACATCCCTGACAATGTCGTGTTTTTGATCCCTTCTCTTGAAGATAGGCCTTGGACCCCTTCTCTTAGGTACATCTGCATTTATGAATCGTTCTTCGTAAACTCCCGACTATGGTTCCCTGTTCCTCATTTCCTCGTGGCTTATTGCCATCGTCGTCAGGTCGCCGTCTTCCAGTTGATAATTGGCGGAATCAGGACCATCGTTGGTCTCCTCGTCTTTCTTGTGGAGATCGATCTTAAAATGGGGGTCATGCTCTTGGAACGCTTGACCTCCTTTAAGTACATCTCCAAGAAGCCCAGGGTTTACTACATCTCTGGAAATTCTCAGCTCGTAACCCTTCCAGATAACAAGATTGACTTCTGGGAGAAGGCGTACTTCTATGTGCAGGCTTACTCCAACTCCTTGCATGCACTCTTCGCTAGAATAGCTCGCAGGAGCTGGAACACTAATGCTGGTAGGCGTCCTGTTCAGGTCGTAGCTTCTGAGACGTGTTTGAGATTTTCCTTTTATCGACACATTTTTGCTTTTTTGTTTCAATTCGTCCAATCGCCAAGAAAGCAAAGAATTTCCCGACCCTGAAATACGATCTAGTTGCTCTCAGGGCTATTGAAAAACGAAGGTGGGTCAGTTTTAATGCCACTCGTATTGTTGTCGTTGTTGCCTCTCTAGCAGCTCAGGACTCCAACCGGTCTTCTCCTCCTCCTCTCTATACCCAGTCTCCAGCAGCAATGGTGTGACCCACCGTGCAGCTCTCAAACCTGAATCAAAGGGCTACAGAGCTGGGCCGCAGGCGGGTTGAGAAGGAAACAACTGAGGCTGCCCAAAAAGTCGTTGCTGACCAGCTGCGGGCTGAGTCCTCTGCTGTGAAGGAAGCAACCTCTCTTGTTGCTACTGGAGAACCAATGTCCCCCCCCCCCCCCCANTGCTTCTGGGGGAGATGATGTTCTTCCCTTTTCTCCCATGCTGATGCCTCCACCAGCTCCGAGCTCAAGGACCTCAAACGCAACTGCCGCTTCTAGGAAGGAGGCTTCTCTGGAAAAGGCTAAGGCAGCTACTAACAAGAGGAGAGACAAAGAGACGTCCTCCCAAACTAAGAAGAACCCTGCTCCACGCAAGGAAGTACCTCTGCCAACTCCAACCGGGGGAGATTGCCAACCGGTGGACCCTGGATCCAAGAAGAGGACCTCCTCCTCTTTTACCATCGTGCCTGCTAAGAAGCCCAAGGCGGAGGAGAAGGGATCTTCTGAGCAAGGCGAGGTGTGAGACACTTGCTCACTTTTCTTAACAATTTGCGTTTTGATTCAATTTTCGACAAGTCTTTTTGTTTTTAAGTTAAGTCATTCATCACAAAAAACATAACTTAACTTAAATACTTAGCATAAACAGTGAGGTTCCGGATAACAAATTCAATTCGCTAATAAGCTTTTACAGTGTAAATCTGACCAACCACCCATATAAAATACTAAGTAACATACATATATCCTTCACTTCTAGCCATGGTCCGAGTGCTGCTCAACAGAGCCATCTTGGCCAGAAACAGAACCTGCATTCACACAGAATGGATCAGCAAAGAATTGTTGAGTTAGATCGGTCATCCTGTCCCACTAGCCATGCATAGAATCAACCAATTTAATCAGTTTATTTATCAAGTTAATTCACTTTATGAATTTACACATAGTTTCAGTTTTAATCATGTAAATCTTGCCACCAACCTTAGCAGTTTATAATGAATTCAGCCAACAGCTCTTATTAGCACAAAGATCGGCCATTGGCCATAAGAGCAGTGAATACTCAGTCATCGACCATCAATCAAGCATTCACAGCCATTTTGCCTTCACAGAAATCTATATAAGGCTACAGTCACGAACTCACCTTTGCCTTAGAGTCAAATTATCGGTTCAGATGTTCGCAGACACTCTCGTCAGTCAGTTTCGCAGTCAGTCGCCTTCACCAGTCAGTCGGCCCAGTCAGATCGTCTCTCTCCAAGCCAATCACCATAAAATCGCCCTCTGTTTCTTTTTGAGTTCTTTTCGTGAAGAAGACGATAACTAGCGAGATTTTCCTTTTGAACCATCAAAACGTTGTGTTTTGGTTTAAGAGAAACAGCCCAAGCATGTCTTTCTTTGTAAAAAATCGTTCCCACTCATAATACTTAGGCAAATTCACATTTCTGCGTGAAAACTGCCAAGTAACCATTCCCGCCAATTCCTTGGACGAAAAATGGTTAAGTCCCAGCGAGCTTCCTAGTCTGGATCCGACAAGAATAACTGCCTTGTTTGGTCCAGACAATCCTTGTCTGAATCCGACCATCCTTGTCTGATCCGACCATTCCAACTGCTAAGTCTGGTCTAGCTAGCTCAGTTAAGCTCAACCGCTCAATTCAGTCAATGTTCAACTGTCCAGCTCAAACTTCACTTAGCACTCTTTGGCTCGGCTGGACCAATCCATCCAGCTTAGTTCAGTTCGCCGATCAAATCAGTTCTCTTATACTCGATTTATCTTGACCGGATCCCACACTTGACCAAGCCAACTGATCATCTCCATGATCTTGGCTAAGTCTTCGTTCGGATTCCCCTTGACTGATTCAGTCTGATCAAAATGATCCTTGATTCGATCCAATCTTTCCCCTAGATCACAAACCGGACAAGCGACTCATGGTCCATCCATGATCGAGTGGGTATGCTTAGCCATGGTCCATCCACGGCCAAGTCTAGGGGTCCATCAAGTCCGACTATACCCACTCCCTTATAATAGCATAATAGCCCTTTTATGAACTGCCACCACTATACATTACAGGTATCTGAGGAGTCACTGAACCACTCCTGGTCCAGTTTTCCCAATACTTAGGCGAATTTTCTTGTCTTTCCTTCTAGTTTATGCATCTTTCAAGGCCTGATCCTTAGTCTTATTCTGATTTTCCGAACACGGGTGTTACAAGTCTCCCCCCCCCCCTTTGGATTAGACTCTACCTCGAGTCTTAGTCTTTTTCAACTTTTCTTTCTGTTTCTCAAACCACTTAGGAAATTCAAATTTCATTCTCTCTTCTGGTTCCCAGGTAACCTCTTCAACTCCATCACAATCCCAAATTACTTGGATCATTTTGTTCTTTCTTCTTCTTTCTGCCCTAAACTTTATGTCCCTAACCCGTACTAGTCTTCTTTCAACAGTTAAGTTTTCTCTTAAGTCTGATGGTGGTTCAGAAACCACTTTGTTCCTTTCAGAGATGCATTTCCTTAGCATCGACACGTGAAAAATGTTGTGGAAAGCGGTCATAGACTGCGGCAAATCCAGCTTATAGGCTACCTTCCCAACCCTTTCCAGTATCTTGAACGGACCCAAATATCTTGGACTCAACTTAGCATTCTGAGCAGCATGTTCCTTTCCTTTGTAAGTCACTGTTTTCATATAGACTAAGTCCGCAACAGAAAACTCCAACTCTTTTCTTCTCTTATCTACATAACTTTTTGGTCTGTCTTGTGACTCTTTCTTCTTAAATTCCAGGACTCAGATTCTTTTTGTTGCTTCTTGAAGAAATTCCCTTCCATAGATATTGTGTTCATCCACTTGTGTCCAACACAAAAGTATTCTGCAAGGTCGCCCATAGAAGGCTTCATAAGGCAACATTCCAAAGTTCGCTTGATAACTGTTGTTGCAGGCGAATTCTGCCGAGTGAAGATACTCTTCCCACTTGTCGTCCCAGTCCAGAACACAAGCCCTTAGTAAATCCTCAAGTGTCTAGATTGTTCTTTCTTACTATCCATCTGTTTGCGGATGGTAAGTTGTACTCATATTCACTATAGTCCCAAACTTTTTCTGAAGTACCTTCCAGAATTAAGAGTAAAACTTTGAATCCTGGTCAGACACAATACTTGTCGGTGCTCCATGCAACCTGACAATCTCTTGGGCGTACTTCTCTGTTAACACCTCAGCATTATCCTTCTTATTCACAGCCAGAAAGTGAGCCAACTTGGTTAGTCTGTCCACTATTACCCAGATCACATCCTTCTTGTTGCACATTGGTAGACTAGTTACGAAGTCCATCGTGATCATGTCCCACTTCCTCACTAAAATCGATAGACTCTGAAACAAAACACTCGAAACCTGATGTTCTGTCTTAACCAGCTGACAAGTAGGACACCCAACTACCCATGAAGCCATATCTCTCTTCCTTCCAACCCAGTGATAATACCTCTTCAGATCCTGATACATCTTTCTCAAACTAGAATGTATCGAGAACTTGGACTGATGTGCTTCCTTAAGTATTTCTTCCCTTACCTCTTTTACATTTAGAACACACACCCGCCCATTCACCAGAATTTTCCCATTAGTTGAGGTCTGATACTCAGTCTGGTCATTCTTTGCAGCCTTGATGAGATTCTCATCTTCTTCCTGAGCCAGTCGAACCCTCGTGAGAAGATAATCTTGATCAGCAGATCCTAAGCCCAAATGCTCCAGATTATTTAACAATGCAGCTAACCACAAAGTCCCAACCATTCCAACCAATTCTTCCATGTCCTTCTCAGAATCAATAGCCGCCCACTTCCGGATTAAGGCATCATCCATAGTCTTAGCTTTACCAGGATGGTAAGCTATATCCAGACCATAGTCACCTACCATTTCCATCCATCTCCGTTGTCTAAGGTTCAGCTCTAGTTGAGTGAAGGTGTACTTCAAACTCTTATTATCAGTGAAGACTTGGACCTTCCCACCATAAAGATAAGATCTCCAAATCTTCAAGGCAAACACTAATGCCGCCATCTCAAGGTCATGAGTCGGATAATTTCCTTCGTGCTTCCTTAGTTGTCTTGATGCATAAGAAATAACATTTCCCTCCTGCATCAGTACACAACTTAATCCAGTCTGTGATGCATCTGTGTACACCACATAAGATACCTATGGTCTCGACAACTCAAGAATCGGAGCGCTTGTAAGCATCTCCTTTAGCCTACAGAAACACTTCTCACAGTCCGCTGAACAAATAAAGGGGACATCTTTCCCAGTCAGTCTAGTCATTGGTTGAGTCGTGCTTGAAAAACCCTTCACAAACCTCCTATAGTATCCTGCCAACCTAAGAAAACTCCTTATTTCTGAGGCATTTTTTGGCATTGGCCATTCTGAAATTGCCTTGATCTTTTCATGGTCAACGAATACTCTCTTATCTGAGACAACATGGCCCAGGAACCCGATTTCCCTTTGCTAAAAACTGCACTTGCTCAGATTAGCAAAAAGTTTGTGTTTCAGCAGTCTTTCCATCACAGTTCTCAGATGGTCCTCATGCTCTTCCTGAATCTTTGAGTAGACCAAGATGTCATCTATGAAGATGATCTCTGATTCATCCAGACAGTCTCTGAATACATTGTTTATCAGCTTCATAAATGTCGTTTAATCATTTGTTAAAGCGAATGGCATCACCACAAACTCATAATGCCCATACGTTGTTCGAAAGGCCGTCTTTCAAACTTCCAATTTTGCTATCGGAATCTAATGATATCCAGAGGCCAAATCAATCTTTGAGAACCAAGTAGCACCTCTGTGTTGGTCCAGCAACTCATCAATTCGAGGCAGATGGTACTTGTTCTTCACGATCACTCTGTTCAGTCCTCGATAATCAACGCATAGCCTGAAGTTACCATCTTTCTTTTTCAAAAACAGTACTGGTGCACTCTAAGGTAAACTGATTGGCCTGATGAATCCCTTTTCTAGAAGCTCACTCAACTGCTTCTTCAGCTCAACCATCTATGGTGGAGCCATTCGATAAGGTGCCTTAGAGATTAGATTTGTTCCAAGTTCCAGCTCAATAGTAAAGGAGTCCGACCTTCCTGGTGGTAATCCAATCAGTGACTAGAACACATCCTCAAAGTCCTTTACCCCCAAAATATCCTTCAACTCAGTATCTGAACTAACTTCCGCAGCAGTGATTGTGGCTAAGTAAGCTTCAAAACCCTTCTCAATCATTCTTTTAGTTGGCATCGATGAGATCACCAGGCTTCCAGTAGTGGGTCTTATTCCTTAATAACTCAGGATTCCTTCGGCTCTCTCAAATCGAACACGTCCTCGGCGATAATCCAAATGTGCATTGTACCTTCCCAGCCAGTCCATTCCAAGGATCACATCAAAGTCTGCAACTAGACAAATCACCAAGTCTGTCGGCATGTTCTTTCTACAGATCAGAACCGGGACATCTCGAATAATTCCTGCAGTATGCATGGTTTTTCCACCAGCTGCCTTAACCAATCTGAAATGCTTCCCAGGTTCCTTTTTGAACCCTCCTGCCTTAGCCTTCTCTAGACTTACAAAACAGTGAGTAGACCCAGTGTCAAACATGACATGGGTTACCACTCCAACCATGAATAGGGTCCCTACACATCCACCTAGAATGCTAAAAATCCACCCCACTCAAGCAAACATTTCACACATAAATTTAAAAGAGTAAGGTTTCAGGACTAACCAGTGATCGGACGTGAAGTGCTTGGGTCATTAGTTCCCTGTCCCATCGCATACACCCTTGGCATGATTGCCTATCTCTTTGGTGATGGTGGCAGTCCATCATTTGCCTGTTTCCCTGGCTGCCCCAACTTAGGACACTGTAACTCAAAGTGATCAGTTTCTCCACAGTTGTAGCATGCCTTATTTGATAAATTTCTTCCTTGATCTTTCACCTTTTGGTCCTTTTTCTGGGCACTCTCGGACCTTATGTTCTAGGCTCTCACAGCGATGGCAAGCTCTTGATACAGCTCGACACACTCCCCCATGCATCTTCCTACAGGTTGGACATGCATTGTGTCCTCCATTTTGCTTACCAGAACCATTGGTCTAGGTATGCTGAAACTTCCTTTTATTTCCAGAAGCATTCCCACCCTGATTCTTATGAACAAACCCAGTCTGTAACTTGTTCTCCTCTTTTATCCCACTTTCCAATAGAGCTGCTTTCTCCACCAGTTCAGAAACTGAAGCATAGTTCCAAACTAACCAGCGATTGCAAAGATCAATTCTTAATCTGCACATGAACCTTCTGACTTGAACTTTCTCATCCCGAATCTCTTTTCTACCATAAATCTTGAGACTGTTGAACTTAGTCTCATATTCCCTCATAGTCATGCTACCTTGTACTAAGTCCAGGAACTCAGCTTCCAACTTATCAAAGGCTTATTATGGAAAGTACTTGGACCGGAAGAGTTCATTGAATGTCTCCCAAGTACATTTTTGATTTTCTCTCTTAGATGCCACACCTTTCCACCAGGTATGAGCATCTCCTTCCAGATAATGAATTGTTATGTCCTTCTTATAGTTCTCGGGGCAACGAATGGACTTGAAGTTTCTTTCCAGTCTATCAGCCCACTCATATGCCTCAATCACATTCGCACCACCAGCAAGGAACTTTGTTCCCAGCCTTTGCATATGACCCATCACCTTCAAGTAAGATGGAACCTTTGGTTCTGGAGCATCCTCCACATTCACCACCACTATCTCATTAACAACAAGCGTGACAGCAGGCGGTGCTGCCATAGCTGGTGGTGCAAAAGTCGGTAGCCTTTCTAGCACTTGTGCAAGCATCATCAGCACAACTTGCAGTCCCATAGGGTTAGTGTTAGCCGCATCCCCCACTGCAGCTCTTACATTTCTCGCAACAACATCTGCAGCAGCATCAAATTGAGCATGATTCATCGCTGGATCAGTTCCCATTCCAGTTCTAGTCCTAGTCCAAGTACCATCACTAGTTTGTTCAACACGAGTCGCAAGTTGATCCTCCTCTACTCTGGTTGGGTCAACTCTAGAAGTCCATTCGCTTTAATTGGGAGCAGTTTGAGAAATACCACTTTTAGCCATCTACACGGTTCAAACCAGTTAATTAAGTTAGTCTATACACTAACTTAGTTCCACACATATTATATTCTTACCGCGATACCTTGGCTTGGAAGGATGGATTTATGTCCCATTAACCCACCATGCTAAAGACTCTATCCTATAATCGACCACACTCTGATACCAACTTGTGAGACCCTTGCTCAATTTTCTTAACAGTTTCCATTTTGATTCGATTTTAGAAAAGTCTTTTTGTTTTTAAGCTAAGCCATTCATCACAAAAAAAAACATAACTTAACTTAAGTACTTAGCATAAACAGTGAGGTTCCGGATTACAAATTCAATTCGTTAATAAGCTTTTTAGTGTGAATCCGACAAACTACCCTTAGAAAATACTAAGTAAAATCCATCCATCCTTCACTTCCAGTCGTGGCCCGCGTGCTGCTCAACAGAGCCATCTTGGCTAAAACAGAACCTGCATTCACACAGAATGCATCAACAAAAAATTGCTGAGTGAAATTTGTCATCCCGTCCCACCAGCCACGCATAGAATCAACCAGTTCAATCAATTAATTTATCCAGTTAATTCACTTTACGAATTTACACTTAGTTCCAATTTTAATCATGTAAATTCGGCCATCAGCCTTAGTAGTTATAATGAATTTAGCCAACGGCTCTTATTAGCACAAAACTTGGTCATCGGCCATAAGAACAGTGAATACTCAGCCATCGACCATCAATCAAGCATTCACGGCCATTCGGCCTTCACATAAATCTATATAAGGCTATAGTCACGAACTCACCTTTGCCTTAGAATCAAATGATCGGTTCAGATGTTCATAGACAGTCTCGTCAGTTAGTTCCGCAACCAGTCGCCTTCACCAGTCAGTCGGCCCAGTCATATCGTCTCTCTCCAAGCCAAATGCTATAAAATCGCCTTCTGTTTCTTTGTAAGTTCTTTTTCATGAAGAAGACGATTAACTGACGAGATTTTCCTTTTAAACCATCAAAACGATGCGATTTGGCTTAAGAGAAACAGCCCATAACCACCCAAGCGTGTCTTTCTTTGGGAAAAACCATTCACGCTTAGAATACTTAGGCAAATTCACTTTCCGCGTGAAAACTGCCAAGAAATCGTTCCCGCCAATTCCTTGGACGAAAAATGGCGAAGTCCCAGCGAGCTTCCTAGTCTGGATCCGACAGGAATAACTGCCTTGTCTGATCCAGACAGTCCTTGTCTTAATCCGACCATTCTTGTCTGATCCGACCAGTCCAACTGCTAAGTCTGGACTAGCTAGCTCAGTTCAGCTCAATCGCCTAGTTCAGTCAGCTCAGTTTAACTGTCCAGCCCAAACTTCCCTTAACACTCTTTGGCTCGGCTGGACCAGTCCATCCAGCTCAGCTTAATTCAGTTCGCCGATCAAATCAGTTCCCTTATACTCAATTTATCTTGACCGGATCCCACACTTAACCAAGCCATCTGATCATCTCCATGATCTTGGCTAAGTCTTCGTTTGGATTCTCCTTGACTGATTCAATCCGATCAGAACGATCTTTAATTCGATCCAATCTTTCCTCTTGATCTCAAACCAGACAAGTGACTTATGATCCATCCATGATCGAGTGGGTATGTTTAGCCATGGTCCATCCTCGGTCAAGTCTAGGGGTCCATCCAGTCCAACTATACCCACCCCTTTATAATAGCATAACAATCCTTTTATGAACTGCCACCAGTATACATTACATGTATCCGAGGAGTCACTGAACCACTTATGGTCCAGTTTTCTTAATACTTAGCCGAATTTCCTGTCTTTCCTTTCAGTTTATGCATCTTTCATGGTCTGATCTTTAGTCTTATTTTGATTTTCCGAACACGGGTGTTACACCAGGGCCTCTGACCAGCGGAGGTCGGAGGAGAGGGTGTCATCCTAGAAGGATGATGCGAACCAACAGAGGTCCGAAGAGAGGAAGGCTGAAGAAAGAAGGTCATCTCGAAAAGATGACAACACACGGATCTCTGACCTCGTGGCGGCTAAAGGAAAAGGCCCCTCCAAAATCTCTGTCCACCGACCTATGGAGTTAGGAGAGTATGAGTTTTCTCCCTTTCTTAGGCACATAACCCTCTTTCTTCTTTGTTCTCCTTTGTCTCTTCTTCATCATGGGTCTTTAAAACCCAACTCTTCTTTCCGATTCAAACTACAAGTTATTCGAACCGGGTTTGAATTAGGTGGAATCCTCCGCCATCATAAAAGTTAAAATTCGTCCATTTTTTTGTCAACCACACAATAATCAAAAGTTGTCTTCCAATCTTGGTAGCCAAGTTGGAGAAACAGAATCTACAAAAATATAATCGCAACTAAAAGGACGAAATCCGCGAGCCAATCGATCCACTTATGTATTCTCCATGCGCGGGATACGGATCAAGGAGAAATCTGGTAACTGACTCCGAAGAAGCTGATAATCTTGAAGTTGCATATAAAAGGCTGGCCAATCGTTCGGATGTTGAATCATGCTGGTAAGCTCTGCACAGTCGGTCTGGAAGCGCTAACAACTCATCCTCCGACTTCAAAGTTCTGACATTGCCCAGCATGATAAAATCCGTCCCTTTAAAACTAATAAATATTTGATTTTCGATTTGGACAACAATCTGACCCTAACGATCTAATCTGACAAACCCTGCCGACACTTGCAAAGGTTGAAAAAAAAGAATTATATGTTCTCTTTTTGCCGGTGGCAAGTTGACTCCTTCACTAAAAAAGAGTAAAGAGAGCAGAGACACAGCCTGTGGTTGACTGTTGTGCAACTTGCGCGTCCAGTTTCCCGGTAATTACGTTCACGTTCCCACTCACCACCGACGCCACTTCATGATCTACGATTTTAATCATTTTTAAAAACCACATTAAATTGTAAGATTCACAATTTCACATGCCTAAATATCTACCGCTTAAAGATAATTTTCTTTTTTACTAATTATCGTATTTTTATTCGTGATCTTCGTTAGATAATGAATTCGCACGCGAAGGTGGTCCAGTCAAGCAAATCCAACGGTTTAAAATTACCATTTCATTCATGGATCTAATTGCAACCGTCAGATGAAACTGGGAATGAATCTAGACGGGAAAATTACAATCTTTCATGTATATATAAAGCTTATACTCTCCTCCTCCATCTTCGTACCCATCACAACATTTCCTTTGCAGCTTCCTTTACTATCTCTCTCGTATTCTCCTTCAAGGTATGCTACTTTCTCATCCATTCTCCATCTTCTTATTTATCATTCGAACTTAATTGTTGTCTGATTTAATCGAACTTTTATTTAGATTTGCTAACTTTCTAGATCTTCTTCCATTTGATTTCGGTTTCGAATCGATTGTTGATACTCTGTGGATACTCTGCTATGTAGGTTTGCGTTTGAATTGGACAGAGGAAAAAAATGGAATCTTTTTTGTTCACATCGGAGTCTGTGAACGAGGGACATCCCGACAAGCTTTGCGATCAGATCTCCGACGCAATCCTCGATGCGTGTCTCGAGCAAGACCCTGAGAGCAAAGTCGCTTGCGAGACTTGTACAAAGACTAACATGGTCATGGTCTTTGGAGAAATCAGCACCAAGGCTAACGTCGACTACGAGAAGATCGTCCGTCAAACTTGCCGTGAAATCGGATTTGTCTCCGACGACGTTGGTCTTGACGCCGACAATTGTAAGGTTCTAGTTAACATTGAGCAACAGAGTCCTGACATCGCGCAAGGTGTTCATGGTCATCTCACTAAGAAACCAGAGGAGATTGGAGCTGGAGACCAAGGTCATATGTTTGGTTATGCTACCGACGAGACACCTGAGCTTATGCCTCTTACTCATGTATTAGCCACTAAGCTTGGAGCTAAACTCACTGAAGTTCGCAAGAACGGAACTTGCCCGTGGCTGAGACCTGACGGGAAGACTCAAGTCACAGTTGAGTATTTGAACGAAAACGGAGCCATGGTCCCTGTTCGTGTCCACACGGTTCTCATCTCAACGCAGCACGACGAGACTGTGACTAACGATGAGATTGCAGCTGATCTCAAGGAGCATGTGATCAAGCCAGTGATCCCAGAGAAGTACCTTGACGACAAGACCATCTTCCATCTCAACCCATCTGGTCGTTTTGTAATCGGAGGTCCTCACGGTGACGCAGGGCTTACAGGCCGTAAGATCATCATTGACACTTACGGTGGTTGGGGTGCACACGGAGGTGGAGCTTTCTCAGGAAAGGACCCGACAAAGGTCGATAGGAGTGGAGCTTACATAGTAAGGCAAGCAGCTAAGAGCATTGTAGCAAGTGGGCTAGCGAGGAGGTGCATTGTGCAAGTCTCCTACGCCATTGGTGTCCCTGAGCCATTGTCGGTGTTTGTTGACAGTTACGGAACAGGGAAGATACCAGACAAGGAGATACTGGAGATTGTGAAGGAGAGTTTTGATTTCAGGCCAGGGATGATATCGATAAACTTGGATTTGAAGAGAGGAGGTAATGGTAGGTTCTTGAAGACTGCTGCTTATGGTCACTTTGGAAGGGATGATGCTGATTTTACTTGGGAGTTTGTTAAGCCACTCAAGTCTAGCAAAGTCCATGCTTGAGAAAACCTGAACCATTGTCTCACCTTTAGCCTCTTTTTACATTAATAATAATTATTATTCGTTATTGTTGTGGTAAGAATGTTAAGAAAATTGTATTTTCTATTTCTTGTTCATTTATACTGGATCACAGAAAATATTGGATGAGATTTATTGAGAATATTTCTGAGAATTAGGAGGGTTTCAAGATATTCGTGCTCAAAACCTCTCTAAAGCGAAGAATTCTAACTTGGGCAGATGCAAATCTTTTTGATACTGATATGATCTCCATATCTATTCCTGGATAAGTGTCTCTGCTTGTTGTCGTAGAGATTGTCCAATACTCTTCCTGATTCATATCCTGTGTCAAAGAAGTGTTGTGCACACACATTTTCAGCAATCGTGGCAAGATGATTATCTATTTTGCTGCAAATGTTCCAACCATCGCAAAAACTTGTCAATAAGGGCTATTGACAAGTAAAGTATCCACCAAACCGTTGGATGTGCGTGAGGTTTTTCCATACGTAAAGGCAGATGCCAACAAATGCTTCAGACCAACACAAAATGTTGTACACCTGAAAACCGAATCTGCAGAATCATCAGAGCTTCGTGTACTTGCACTTGACCCAGAGGAGCTTGAGGCTGAGCTTGAACATTAAGGCGGACCATCAGTTCCAATTGGCCAATTTGGAGCTTTGGTTGGAGCATCCAGTCGCTCTAAAATTGACTGGTCAGCTTTCATTATTGAAATTGAGAATCCTGAAGCAAGAACATAAGCATGTAAAACACAAACAAAAGCAAAGATTCATCTGAAATTCACCTGCCATATCAAGAGAAGTAATGAAAAATCATGTATACACCCTATCAACAACAAGTCCATATTCCCACTGCAATTTTCGGACTGTGGTTCCAGCAGCAATCATAAGTTCCATTAAAGGGGTGCCTCCTAGATTGCAAAGATTGAAAAAGACAAACTAAGCCGTCACCTAATAACCAAATATACATAAAGCACTATCTCTTTGAGCCACAAAGTTAAATATCAAAAAATAGCATTTCGCTGCAGTTGAAATGATATTCATTTAAATACAAATGGGCTTACCCATTAACCATGAGAACCACTCTATTACCGCACGTAAATGGAACATAATTGGTCTCCTGCAGAATTGAAGAACAGTAGAAATCAACATGAATTTGCTCCATGATCGTAAGTTAAATCAGCACGGGAACATCTATATGACTATGGAGACAAGAAAGTACAAAAAAGACAACACAAATTAAGCACATGCAGGACTACGCATCTGCTTACGAACAAGCAAAACCACCGCATCCACAGGTTGAATGTCAATCACAACAGCACGAGGTTCTCCACGCTGAGAGAAAAGTTGAAATGGGCAGTAAAAAAATCAAGGTACAAACCAAAATCAAGGTACAAACCAAAAAATCAGGGTACAAACCAAAAAATCGGGTTTATAAAGGCTTTAGATTGTGATCCGGCGGGATATTCTCTCTCAGGCCCGATTTCCAATGTGGTTTTGAGTGAAATGGTTTCTACCCATACGGTTTCCTCCTAAACGGTTTATTACCCCATTTGGGATTGGAATAAACCCAGAGGCTACTGACATACCCAACCACTTGGTTTTAATCTACTTTTGGCAATTTTTCAAATCTCAAAACCGCTCTTTTGCAAAGTAAACCAGGTTCAAGCTTCACCTTCCGACGATAGCTCCGGCGTTACCCCCGACTGAAGGAAAGCTTTAGAAGATGGTGGAGATGAGGTCTTCCGGGGACAAAAAACGAGTCTGTTAAAAGGTATTGCTTTGAGCTTCCTCTTGTGAACTATACACAAGAGAGAAATTTACAGTCCTACGGACTGATACGATTGTACTCACAGAAGAAGATAGCGGAATTCATAACCTCAAGCCAAAGATAATGAGTAGCCGATTCACAACAGCTGAAAAGGGGAAAGGATTCGTTGGCACTTCTGCTAAGCCATCACCGCCTCGAACAGCTAGAGTCAGAGCCGAACTCCCAGATACTGAAGATGCCTATAAACAACACTCTTTGACGCTGATTGGGAGAATCACAAATCCAAAAATCCAGCTTGTCTGGTCGCTCATAGGATTTCTGTCTGATCTATGGAAAGTTTCTTCCCGACCAATCAGAGCAGCTTTAGGCCAAGGACGTTTTCAGTTCTGATTTGCTAACGAGGAAGATCTACATAAAGTTCTTGACAATCGGCCTTACTATTTCGCGAAATGGATGGTCATTTTACAACGATGGGAGCCAACTCTGGCTGAGTCCTTCCCGTCGCTGATACCGTTCTGGATCCGAGTCCAAGATATTCCAGTGCACGTAGGAACGAACGATATCTTAAAAGCCTTGGGGGAGGACATGGGCTTTGTAGAAAAAGTGGAGATTACATCTAAGGAAGCAAGGATGAGAGTTCACATAAACAGACTCAAACCATTAATGATGAACTCCACAATCGAGTTTTCCAATGGTGACGAGATCAGGGTAAGATTTTTATACGAGAAGAGCGCTTTTGTAAACATTGTTTCAGACTCTCCCTTGAAGTGGATGACTGTCCGGAGCTGAAAGAGACAGAAGAAAAAGAAAGGAAAGCTGAAACTTTGCAACGGAACTCACACCCTCCCCAAGGGGATAATACAAGGAGATGGGAAGAACCAAGCCGAATGCAGAGGACTTCATATGAGAACCTTGAAGGTGTGAACCGCAAACGCTCCCGAGAAGAAGTTATGGATAGTTACCGAGGCTCTAAGGATAGCAGATATTCCAGAGGAAACTATGAATACAGAGCACAAGGACTTCAAATCATTGATCCAAGATTAAGGGATGATAAGGAAAGGTACGCTAGAAACCAGAGAAGCGGCTCTCAGCTCTCTCGTGGTACATTACACAATGCCTCACACACCACAAGATGGATTCCGAAAGTGCATCAAACCCCTCCTAAAAAGCCAGAGGACCTTCGTGACAAAATCACAAGCAGAGCCAGAGTCTCGGAGCTGAGAGGAAGCAGAGGGGAAGGGCAAGTGACCCCTTACTATTCAACTAGCAACCCTCTTGACGAAGAGCGATCTGCCTCTTCAAGGTCACGACGACCAGCTCTTGAAAGAAGTGAAAACCTAAGGGTTATTCATTTGGAGATACCTCCTGAAGCTGTCCAAGTAGCCATAGAAGAGCTTCGTGAGGTGATGGTTCAATATGCGACCTGTGCGGATCCAAAAGAGAGTGCCGCAAGAAAACAGCGGGTAAAACAAGCTCAGGATGCAGGCCAGTTTGAAGAAATAGCAGAACAGATGGTCAGAGCATCCCTTATTGCTCAGACGCAAGACATTGAAACAGAGCAACACCAGCAAGGCACAGAACGTATCTCGGCAATGTTAAGGCTAGGACCGGCAGTTGGTGAGGAATCTTCTAAAACAAAGACTTCAAAAAAAGGCCCGGCAAAGGATCAAACAGGAAAGAAAAAAGTGGGAAGATCTCCAATAAAGCGAAAGGTGCAAATAAGTCCAAAGACATATGCGGGACAAAGCTCAAGTAAATGCATGATAAGGCAAGTAAATCAATCTCCCAGGAGGAAGACAACGACTGGACCAGAGGGTGAGGGTGAACCAAGCCACCAAGCAAAGGAGCCTTCACGATAAAAAGCCTCTCACAGAGGCCAACCACCACCAAGGACCACGATGATGTCGCCTATGGTCAAGAGAGGGATGGATTTTCGGGATCCATCTCCTCCTCTTCCTTAAAAATTTTGTGTTGGAACTGTCAAGGGTTGGGGATCCCATGATAGTTCGTCGGCTAAAGGAAATTTGCGGTTCACAATCTCCGGCTATTCTATTCCTCTCGGAAATAAAGAATCTCGATGACTTTGTTACCGGAAAATTAAAAGGCCTTGGTTTTGATGAGCATGTAATAGTTTCACCTCACGGGAGAGGTGGTCGAGGTCTAATCTTATTGTGGAAAAATGTGGTTAAAGTTGAGATAATCTCTCTTAGCGAGAATCTTGTTGACACTTGTATTGAGTTTGAAAAAAGGAAATTATATGCTTCTTTGATTTATGGGGACACCGACCGAGCAAAACGAAAACAACTTTGGATCCAACTTGGAAAAGAAGCGGAACTTAGAGTAGAACCTTAGTTCCTACCGGGAGACTTTAATGATATTCTCAACAATGAAGAGAAGCAAGGTGGCCCAAGAAGAGGAGAGGGAACCTTTTTGGATTTTAGAACATTCATGTCTGAATGTGACTTATATGACATATGCCATTCGGGAGATCCACTTTCTTGGATAGGAGTAAGATATGATCATAATGTGTTGTGTCGGCTCGATATAGCGTTGGGGAATAGCTCTTGGTTTGACAAGTTTTCACTTGGGCGATGTGAATACTTACGGTTTGAGGGATCCGACCACAAACCGATAATTACACACTTTGATATCTCAAAGAAGAAAGGAAAAAGCCTATTCCGGTTAGATAGGAGATTAAGGGACAACCCGGAAGTTAAGACTATTATTGAAACCGAATGGAAAGAAGCACGATATTGTTCGGTGGAAAGAAGAATATCCAAAGTCCAAGGAGTAATTGTACGGTGGAATAGAAAACAATCCTTGAGCGGAAAAGAAGAGATTGAAAAGAGAAGAAAACAACTAAATGAGGCAATGGTAAGATCTCAACCCGAAGAAAGATAAATTCAAAGGATCATGGAAGAGCTTAGCGCGGCCAATGAGGCCGAGGAAGAATTTTGGAGACAACGAAGCCGGTTTATTTGGTTGAAACTAGGAGATAAGAACACTAACTATTTTCATGCCGTCACTAAAGGGAGGAAAGCCCAAAATACAATTTCGGTTATTGAAAACGAAAGTGGGGAAGCGGTATTTGGAGAAGACAATATAGCAAGTGTTATAACCACTACTTTAACAAGCTCTTCACGACCAAATAATGAGAGAGAGAAAGCATTGTACATGCGACATTAACACCTTTAATAACAGAGGAGATGAATGAAAAACTCATAAGAGAACCATCACCGATGGAGATCAAGGATGCACTATTCTCGATCCATGCGGATAAAGCGCCGGGACCGGATGGCTTCTCGACGACTTTTTTCCAAGCTAATTAGATGGTGATCGAAAATGAGATAGTAGAAGAGATAAAAGAGTTTTTCTGTACCATTATCCTACCAAAAAATATCAACGAAACGCATCTTAGACTCATACCAAAGATTCAAGGACCACAGAAAGTCGTCGAATATAGACCAATTTCCCTTTGCAACGTCTATTATAAGATCATTTCAAAACTTCTCACAAGAAGGCTTCAACCGATCTTTGGCTTCCCTAATTTCCGCGAATCAATCCGCGTTTGTGCCCGGAAGGGCGATTTCGGATAATGTCCTCATCACACATGAGGTACTACACTACCTAAAGAACTCAAAAGCCAAAAAAACATTGTTCAATGGCGGTTAAAACAAACATGTCAAAGGCTTACGACCAGCTAGAGTAAGACTTCATTGAAGCGGTTCTTAGGAGATTAGGTTTCCACCGAAAATGGATCATGTGGATCATGCAATGTATACGGTCGGTCACCTTCTCAATTTTGATGAATGGTTCGACAAGGGGTAAGATCAAGCCAGAAAGAGGAATTCGCCAAGGCGATCCCTATCTCCATATATCTTTATTCTTTGTAGCGAAGTGTTATACGGACTTTGTCAAAAGGCGCAAGAAAATGGAAGATTTAACGGATTAAAAGTGGCGAAGAAGTGTCCAAGAATAAATCACTTATTATTCGCGGACGACACTAAGTTCTTTTGCAAAACGTCAAGGGAAAGTGTTAAAGCGCTACGAAAGATTTTGGAAGACTATGAAAGGGCATTCGGGCAATGTATCAATACGATTAAGTCGGCCATCTCCTTCTCCAAAAAGACCCCGACACACATCCGTACGAGAGTAAAAGAAGAGCTTAGCATCTCACAAGAGGGCGGAGTGGGAAAATACCTAGGATTACCGAAACTCTTTGGACGAAAAAAGAAAGATCTATTTACATCGATCGTGGACCGCATCCACCAAAAAATAGTTAGTTGGTCTTCACTCTTTCTCTCAACGGCGGGGAAAATGACAATGCTCAAGAGTGTCCTCTCTACCATTCACTCATATGCCATATCTTGCTTCAAACTCCCAATGTTCCTATGTAAAAGGATCCAAACAAAACTCACACGGTTTTGGTGGGATTCTAAAGTAGGAGAGAAGAAAATGGCATGGGTAGCATGGTCAAAGCTTACGAAACCAATGAAGGAAGGTGGCTTAGGCTTTCGAGATGTTCAAGCTTTTAATGATGCAATGCTAGCCAAGTTGAGTTGGAGGATTTTAAAGAATCCGGAAAGCCTACTCGCAAGAATCTATAAGGGTAAATACCACGTTGATAAAAGCTTCCTAGAATGCAATCAACCCTCGACAATTTCCCATGGATGGAGAGGAGTATTAATTGGGAAAGAGCTTCTAGTAAAACAATTAGGCTGGGTAATTGGCAACGGCCAATCAGTGAGGCTATGGCAAGATTCCTGGTTCTCGTTAACTGAGAAATAAGCTCCCATGGGACCAGGCCCGATTGACAGTTACAACAAGCTTGTTTCCGATCTGCTAAAGAGAGATGGGATCGGAAGGGATGAGGAATTAGTGCACCAGCTGATACCGTTGTCGGCTTCTACAATCCTTAACATTCAACCAAGCAAAATTAATGCACCGGATAAACGCATATGGTTGAAGACGAAGATTGGTGATTACTCAACAAAATCAGGGTACTTTGTAGCAACGGAAGCACTTAAAAATGAAGAATCAAGTTCAATCTCAGGCCCGAACTGGATAGCAGACGTTTGGAAGCTCCATATCCCCCCCCCCCCCCAANTCAATACGGCAATTCCATTTGGTGAGAACCTGAAAAACAGGAGATTAGCGACGGACCCAAAGTGCTCGAGATGTGGAGAGATTGAATCAATAACTCACCTGCTGTTACACTGTAGTTTTGCCCTGCAAGTTTGGAGACTTGTTCCTTTCCACAGAGAGGTAGACCCGACAGGCCATAGCAGCTTTGAAAGCTTTTGGCCCCTGGTAAAAAACAGAACATGTCTCCCACCTACAGGGATCGTTGATAGCCCATTGGCGCCGTGGATTGTATGGATGTTATGGACCACGAGGAACACCAAGGTTTTTCAAGACAAGATTATAACGGTGGAAGAAGTTCTTAGAAAATCCATTGGTGCAGCCAGAGAATGGCAATCAACCCAAGAAGGAGTCACCCGAATGCGGATTGAGTCACATTGTCAAAAGCCAAGGCAAAAGACGGTGGAGGTCATGTGTAATGTCGATGCATCATGGCATAAGGATCGTAACATCACCGGCATAGCTTGGATATTCCAGCAACAGGGTCATGATTTGAAACAGTTTACAACTGTCTTGAATTGGGTCCAGACACCACTAATGGCGGAAGGTTTAGCTCTTCGAGCCGCAGTGGAGAAGGCGATTGAGTTAGGTATAACAAGCATCAGATTTGAATCTGACTCCAAGAATCTGATGGATGTTATAAATAACAAATCTCCGGTTTCGAAACTGTACGGTATAGTAGCCGATATCTTGATCTATGTTCCTCTGTTTTCAGAAGTTTATTTTGTGGCTATTCCTCGAACTGAGAATGAGGAAGCAGATCGTTTGGCTAAGTTTTCACTTAGCTCTTTTGTAGCAAACAATATTTAAGATGAAATGGATTATTGGTGAACAAAAAAAAAAGGCAAAAGATACAACTAAAATTCACCTGCCATAACAAGAGAAGTAATGAAAAATCATGTATACACCCTATCAACAACAAGTCCATATTCCCACTGCAATTTTCGGATTGTAGTTCCAGCAGCAATCATAAGTTCCATTAAAGGGGTGCCTCCTAGATTGCAAAGATTGAAAAGGACAAACTAAGTTGTCACCTAATAACCAAATATACATAAAGCAATATCTCTTTAAGCCACAAAGTTAGATATAAATAAAATAGCATTTCACTGCAGTTGAAATGATATTCATTTAAATACAAATGGGCTTACCCATTAACCATGAGAACCACTCTATTACCGAATGTAAATGGAACATAATTAGTCTCCTGCAGAATTGAAGAATAGTAGGAATCAACATGAGTTTGCCCATGATCGTAAGTTAAATTAGCACGGGAACATCTATATGACTATGGAGACAAGAAAGTACAAAAAAGACAACACAAATTAAGCACATGCAGGACTACGCATCTGCTTACGAACAAGTAAAACCACCGCATCCACATAATCGTAGTGCAAAGAGATAGAGTTTAGTTTTTACGTTGAGAGACGAGTGATATAACTTTGTTTTTAGCTATACGCAAATTGTCCAAAATACTTCTTCGTAAACCATGTTACGTTTGTTTCTGAA
This sequence comes from Anastatica hierochuntica, assembly GCA_900406275.1. Lineage (NCBI taxonomy): Eukaryota > Viridiplantae > Streptophyta > Magnoliopsida > Brassicales > Brassicaceae > Anastatica > Anastatica hierochuntica. The sequence goes on from OVAN01000362.1 coordinate 25,218, forward strand.
AGTTTCTTCGCATAACTTGGTGTGGCTAAACGAAGGATGTTTCACGTAAGTTTTATGAGAAGGGAATAGCATAGAAGTAAACGGAGCGTGTTGTCTGCAAATTACTTGTAATGCTCTCGAGCGAGGTCTAGGTTCTTCTCGTTCATGCTTTCGTATTGCAAAGTCGTTTTCATGATAACAATCTCATTTTCTCGTAGGCTCGAATGTTATAGATGATCGGTTTTATGAGGCATCGCATTGCCTAAATGATTTTCCGTCTACTTCTGCAAGAGTTTTCTATGTCGAGAGCGTTTTCTTGATGCCGAGACAAAAAATTTTGAAGTATGGGAGTATATGAGTATAGTATACGTACCTAATCCCTCCTTTTTTATGAAAGAAAACGGTTGAACCGATATTTTAAAGGGTTGTGAATGTTTTTTCTTTTGAAGATTGGGTTGGTCGACAATCTAGGTCGGTTTAAAGACGACGCTAGGATTTTGACTTGGTGGGTTTCAGGTTGACAAATAGAAATATGTCAGTTTTAAGAAAATTGCTAGGAACGAGTCGGTTTTGAAGACGACGCTTGCGTCTCTAATTGTTTCTTTCTTTAGGAAGCGAGTTGAGTATGCGTGGCGATCGTTTCTCGGTTTTCCGAGAGTTAAGATCAGTTTGTAAGATATACCTGAACAGTCACGAAACAATAGATCGAGATAGAAAAAATCGCCTAAGACATAGCTCGCTAGACTATCCTCCTAGATTCTAAGTTCCCTAAAGTTTGTGGCAATCTTCGAAGTGTTTTTATTTCTCAGCACCTCCCTACGAAAATTCCAAGTTTGATTTCAAAAAATTTCAAGTCGGACATACCTTAGTTTTCTCGAAGATTCGAGTTTGCCTCTTCTCCGTTTTATTTGCTTGTTTCCCCTTCCTCTTTTCGTATTTTTATATCCCTTACGGATAACAAGAATATTTATCCATACTTTTCTGATTTGGTCTCCATTAATTGTATCATTGGTTTTGCAAAAAATGAATAAGTATCTCGTCGAAAGTCTTTTGGCGTTTACGAGTAGCCAAGGGCGACCAAGAGATGCAAAGGGCGATCAAGGAGAATTGTTGGATGTTGAGGCTTTGGCGAGAGTTTACGGGAAATGAGGCAAAATAGAGAGGACAATGAGACTCTGAAGAAAGACTGATAGGTGAAGTTCACTTTTCAGCTCTCGCTCCATCTCTTTCCTACTTTGAGAGTTTTTTTGTTCAATCTTGTTTGACTTTACGAATGATGTTTCGTAAAATATTTTCAAGTTTAATCCTATGAAGGTTATTCCATAAAGTGTTGTCGAGCTTAATTCTACAAAAGCTGTTTTGTAAAATGTCGTCGAGATTCAATTTCACGAAAGTTGTTTCGCGAAATACTATCTCGTTTCACTTTGCAAATGATGTTCCCTAAAATACTGTAGAGTTTAATTTTACGAAATTTGTTTCACAAAATGTTATCAAGCTTAACCTTACGAAAGTTATTCCGCAAAATGTCATGAGTTTAGTTTTACGAAAGTCGTGTTGTAAACATGTTTTCAAGTTTGGTTGTACGAGAGCCATCTTTCGGAAAACTCACATTTTACGGCTGTTCCGAAACATAATTATCGCGGCTTATCTTAACCAGAAATTTTCTCGTTTCCGCATGATTGATCCGAGAAAGTTTGGGGTAGTTTTTCCAAATTAAGCTTAGGTGCAATCATCGAGAATACACTGAATATGTCGCATATAATCGAAGACCGAATTTTTACGAAATCTTAGGTTTCAGCAAACATTTTAGCAGTGAGGAATACGATCTCCCGTTTTGCTTAGTTTAGTTCAAGTGATTCGATAGAGATCAACTTCATTCCTTCGAAAATTCTTCGGAAGAAATACAACAGTGGGGAATTGGCAACTCGATTTGTCGTTCTTCCATTTCCGCGAATAATTTAGAGTTTCACTGCGATTTCGGGAGGTTCAAGCGAGTTTTATTTTTCCGAAAATTTTTCAAAAAACGTCTTTTGGTCGAACCCTTACGCGTTGAGATTTCTCAAACTCGGTAATGAGACAAATTTTACACGGTTTGATTGATTTTATCGTTGCCTTTTCTGTGTTGACTGAGAAATCGCGAGCTCAATTCGATGCTCTTCCAATGGCGAAATGTCGCGACTAGATTTTCGATTTTGTTGAGCACTACGGCGTTTGCGCAAGTGTTGGCCATAGGTGCAGTGAATGGAGTTTATTCGAGCCTCTTCGAGGAGTTTATCGATCTCAGGTACGGCACTGGTCGTATGGTTAATTTGAGATTTAACCACTTTGATCTCTGCCGCTGTTTTCGTGATGTAGTCATGGAGATCGCGAATCTCGTCGAAGTCATCGTCAATAGTTTTCCGAGATGATCGGCGTTTACTGCGAATGACTCGGGCTTGCTCCTCGTCATGTTTCTCCTCCTCTACCCGAAAGAAAATTTCTTCTTCTTCTATCATGGGTTCGTCGAGCCGAGAGTTTTGCCGTGTTGCGCGACTCTTAACCCTTCTTGGGTGTACATCATCGTCATCATCCGTGGGATTGGATTGATCGCTGGAGTCTAAGTCGATTTGCTCGACTTCATTTTCTTCTGCTTTCATCTCGGAAGTCGGAAGGTCATCTGTGTAGTTCTGTGCTACGACAGGGATGATTTCGTCAGGATTTTGTTCCGACGGTTTTTCGTGCACGTTCCAGGGTCTGTCGAGCGGAGTTGCAAAGTCGAGTCTTCTTCCGCAGAGTGTGGTAGCTCCACACGGGAGAATGGTTTTAGCTCTCGCAGTTAGGGTTTCAACCTGTTTAGCGAGAGAGGTAGTTAGTTTATCTTGTTCAGCCAACTTCTTTTCGAGAGTCGAGAACATCTTTTAGACCTCCTCAAACGCCGCGATGTTTGCGTTAACGCTGACCGCGGTGACGTTTGTCTTCATATTGTTTTCAACGTTGTCATTAGCGTTGTTGCCGTCACGAGTTGGTTGGTTATTCTGGTCGTCTGTAGTCATGTTTGATCTAGCTTTTTGCGGCTGCGAGTTAGATTGATCCGTACCCTGAGCAAACAGGCCCCCTCCTTCTAGCGCCAAACTGTGGGAACCGAAATTCTCACTGTCGATATTCGTATTCGGAGGAAAGCCACGAAACCCTAACTTTCCTTGAGGTCCCGGATATCTGCTAAACCAACAACGTCATATCAAAAGTACGAAAAAATAGACAACGAGATAAACGTAAAAGAGAATCGAAAGAAAATAGAGCAATAGAGATCTTATTTCGAATCTGCGTTGAGCGTTACAACAGGTGGTAAGCCGTGGCCGCGAGAGCGGCGAATATCCTAGTTCTAACAGCGTAAGACTGGTAAACCTAATTGAGACGCAACTCGCTAGCAAAAAAAAAGAAAATAAACCTAAAGCTCCAAGTATGAGTTGCGAAGAAATTTTTGTCTGTCCTTTTCGATCTCCTTAGCCCCTCTTTTATATGCCTTCGTAAGCTCATCTCGCTTCCTTTTCCGCCCTAGATTTGAGCATATCTTCCCACAGAAATATTCTATTTTTCGGGAATATTCCATATCTTTACGAGTTTTCCATATTTATCTTCAGATTTTGACTTTATCGTATTTTCCTTTTATCTTTCCCGAAACTCGGGTAGATCGTTGACGCAGTTGGACCCGTTCTCGTTCTGAAATTGTAAGTGGACTTTTATCGCGTTTTGGGTCTTTGTGGGCCGTTTAGCGACAAAGTGATTTTTATGATTTCTTTCGGAGAAATCATTCTTTGTACGACTAAGCAGTGACAATTTTACGAAATGATAAGACCGATCGTATAGTTAAGACAATGTCGGTGTTCGAGTTAACTGTTATCGTTTTATACGATCGGTACGAAGTTTTTACGAAAAGTACAAGTTTGTACGATTATTGCCGAAAAACATCAACGGAAACTCCAATCGAGACGAAACAAGAAACGCTCGAACAGGGATTTGAGGGGGAAGACGATCGGGAAAGCATGATCTAGTCAACCGTGGGCGACTAAACTTTAAGAGAGTCAAGGCGACCGTTGGGCGGCGAGATTGTGAGTTTGGGCGCCCGTTGGGCGACTAGACTTGTCGTTGTTCGTATTGCTCGTATTTTCGAAGCGATGGGGTTATCCATTGTTTATGGTGACTTCTTATCGCTCCGAAACTCGTTTATTGAGGTCTCTCAGAGGTCTCAGACGTTGATTTCGTTATTCTCGCGTTTAGTTGTCCGCGAGTGACTAGACTTTACGAAGCGGCCGCTTATGGTTAGCTAGACGCGGAGCTTCGACATTTGGTCGAGAGGAGATTGACTAGATGGCAAGAGCCTCAAAATTGATAATCCTCTCACGATTTTCATTTACGAAGGAGAGACGATGTTTCCGTTACTCTTTTAGGCATCGATTTCGTCGTAACCGTTTTTGATCCCAACATAGATTTTGCCGAGAGTCTAGTCGCCCGGTGGGTGAGTAGAATTTTTCGAGAGTCTAGTCGCCCGGTGTGCGAGTAGACTTTGCCGAGAGTCTAGTCGCCCGATGGACGACTAGACTTTTGTGTTTGGTCGCCTATAGGTGACTAGATCTTGTTCATGTTTCCAAAGCGATGCGATTATTTGATGTTTATGGCGATTCCTTATCGCCCCAAAACTCGTATCTCGAGATCTTTGGTAGTTATTCGGAAATCTTGGGCGTTGATTTCGATGTTACCGTTTTTGACCCTAACATTACTATTCACGTGAATAGTGAATTTCGTGAATAGTAAAAATTTTTGGGAATTGCGATTTCTCGGCAGAGGTGTTTTAATACACGACTGAAGCAATCAACACTGCAACCTTATTGATAAATAGAGGACCGTCTGTACCATTGAGACTAAATATCCCTGAAGAAGTGTAGAGCGGCAAAAAAGTAAATATTTCTTTCCTGAAAGTGTTTAGTTGTGTAGCTTATGTTTATGTTGATGTTGCTGCAAAAAGTAAGCTTGATGAAAAATCGAAAAGGTGTTATTTCATTGGTTATGGTAACACAGATTTTGGTTATTAATTTTGGGATGACAAGAATCAGAAGATCATTCATGGCAAGAATATTGTGTTCAACAAAGAAGTTTTGTACAAGGATAAGCTAATGGAATGCTCATAAAAGAAGGAGTCTAGAACTGTTGATTTGGGAGAAATCCTGGCACTAGAGTTGCAACAGGATAACGCAACAGCAGAAGAACAAATTTCTCAAGAATAAAATGGTGAGGCAAGTGAGAGTGATGATTCAGACGTGATCCCACATATGCTGGTTACCGAGTTACGACGGTCAACCAAAATCATCAAGAAGCCTGCAAGATTTTCTCCGTCGTCCAATTATATTTTGCTAACAGATAGAGGCGAACTTGAGTGTCATGAAGAGGCAATGCAAGTTGATGATTCGATCAAGTGGGAGCTTGCAATGAATGATGAGATGGACTATTTGATGTCCAATCATACGTGGGAGTTAGTAGAGTTTCCTAAGGAGAAAAAGGTGTTGCATAACAAATGGGTCTACCGGATAAAAGAAGAACATGATGGCAATAAGCGTTACAAAGCGAGACTTATTGTGAAGGGGTTCCAGCAAAATAAGAGCATTGATTACACAGAAATCTTCTCCCCCGTAATTAAGCTGGTAACCATAAGAAATGTTCTTGGGCTGGAAGCAAAGGAAGATTTACATCTTCAGCAGATGGATGTAAAAACGGCATCTCTTCATGGTGATTTAGATGAAGAAATCTATAAGAGGTAACCTGAAGGCTTTGAGGTCAAAGGGAAAGAAAATCTGGTATGGAAGCTTAAAAGGAGTTTGTATGGTTTAAAACAAGCTCCAAGACAGTGGTATAAAAGGTTTGACAACTTTATGAAAAATATTGGTTTCTTGAGGTGTGAGGCTGACCACTGTTGTTACTTTAAGAGGCTTGGAGAGTCCTACTTGATATTGCTCATGTATGTGGATGACATGCTAATAGTGGGAGCAGACTTGCATGAGATCAATAGCCTGAAGAAAAGACTCTCAGAAGAGTTTGCAATGAAAAACTTGAGAGAAGAAAGACAAATTCCTGGGATGAGAATTAGTAGAAGCAAGGAAGGTCTTAAGTTATCGCAAGAGGAGTATGTGAAGAAAGTCCTCAAGAGGTTTAACATGGATGATGTGAAGCCAGTTAACACTCCCTTGGCAAGTCATTTTCGATTATCCAGAGATCAATCTCCAAAGACTGAAGACGAGATGGCGTATGTGGATAAAGTTCCATATGCTTCTGCTATTAGCAGCCTGATGTACGCGGTGGTATGTACAAGGCCAGACATTGCACATGCAGTGGGAGTCGCTAGCATGTTCATGAGTAATTCAGGCAAGGAACATTGGGAAGTTGTTAAGTGGATTTTAAGGAATCTGAAAAGGAATCTAAGTTTGACGCTATGTTTCAAGAAGTTTGAGATGGGATTGCAGGCATATGTTGGTACTGACAATGGAGGCGACATTAACATTAGGAAGAACACATCTGGGTATGTTTACCCATTCGGTGGTACTGCAGTTTGTTGGGTTTCAAAGTTGTAAAAAATTGTACCTCTATCAAGCTGTGAAGTGGAGTATGTTGCGGTGACAGAAACAACAAAGGAAATGACGTGATTACAGTAATTTCTACAAGAGCTAGGCCATAACCAAGAGAAAAGTGTTGTACTGTGATGATAAAAGTGCCTTCAATTTGACAAAGAACCCAGTCTACCATGCTCGGACGAAGCATATACAACTTCAGTATCACTTCATTATATCAACTTTAGAAGATGGAGTGTTGGTTCTTGAGGAGATCCCTGAAAGTAAGAACCCGGAAGACATGCTGACAAAGGTTGTGCCGTTTGAGAAGTTGAGGTGATGTGTAACCTCAGTTGGCTTGTTGGAGTAACAAGCCTGAAAGACCTACTACATTGATCAATGTGTGAAGACAGATTGAAATCAGTCTTCAAGTGGGAGATTGTTGAAGATCACGTTCACATTGACGGCGTGGACGGTGACAGTTCGACGCGGACGGTACGGAGGGTGGTCGTAATTGGCAAGATGAAGATTTTGTCAACAATTGTGGCTCTCACCAACTCATTTTGCTCTTATATACACATGAAGAAGAAGAATAAGCATATGAGATCATCCCAAAATCATAAACACAAAGAACTTCTGAGAGAGATAAGAGAGAACGTGAGAGGAGATATAAAAATAATACTTTTTATTCTTCCGTAAGAAATTAAGAGTAATTTATTGAGTGTATTGGGGATCGGGTGTGAGTTGAGACTGTTATAAATTTCTCTGGTTGATAATAAAAAGATATGTAGCAGGTCCGGAGACGTAGACAAAAATTGGCCGAACTCCGCTAACAAATTTTGGGTGCGATTTTTTATCGTTTGCGCAAAATTCCGAATTACCGCAAATACGGCAGTTATTTCCCTAACAAGTAATGTCCCATTGCACATTTTCTTTGGGAAGCAATCAATATGTCTTAACGAATGCCAGATACACTTGTTTTTGTGAAACTTATTCTACGGATAGGTAATGTAATGGACCAAATGTAATTTCTCAACTCTTGGATTAATATAATCCTTCCATTATTTAACATTTCATGTTTTAGATTTAGAAACATAAATTAAGAAATCCAATTTTTTCTTTAAATTTTATCCAAAGCTGACATTAAGTAAAACTAATTCAACCAACGAAAATATGTAGCAAAATACAAAAGGTCATAAAATTCAAATAAATTTAACATTTTTACTTTCTTTTTTGTCAACTTTAACATTTTTACATTGAAACATGAAAACATCATCTAATATGAAACAAAAAGTAAACCCTGAAACATCAAAGTAAAGAGAACAAAGGGTACAATACATTTATAAAACCAAATCCCTGATTTCAAACTTTTTCTTTATAAATATAAACATACGAATACAGACAACCTGTCGATTAGAACATCATGTTACATGTAGTCTTATATACTACAATTCCAATTCAAACACACAAACATCCCAATCACCTAACTCCACAAAAGCTACTGGACGTGTGATCTCTGGTCATATGTCTGAAACGATCAAGCAGAAAAAATAACGCAGAACTGTTTGGGTGGGAAAAAGAAATCACTATTTTGTTTTTCTCTGGATCCTGATTTGATTAGCTACAATTGCAGCAGAACTTGGGTGCCTTATCCACCAGATAGTTGAACTTGTGCTTCATAGGTTTCACTCACTCGAGAACAAGACAAGAGAAGAGAGAAGTCTCGAGAAAAAAACTCTTACCTATACCTAGTAGTACCAGAGCTCTGCCCCTGAGTTCTTGTAGATGGATTATTATTATTGCTGGTTTTGCGATACTTTGCCAATTCATTATTAGCACGGGAAAGAAGCTTCTGAGCATTTTCCAGTCTCTTGGTATAATCAGTATCAGCAAGTTTAAATGATGGCATTGTATCCTGTTCGATAAGAAAATTCAAATTCTTGAAATCATTTATTGAATTGTTCAACATATTCTTGGTTTCAGACCGCATGTCGTGAGCAATGCAGCGCGTTTGAAGTATTATATATATATGCGTACCTTTGTTTTCTGTTGAACACGTTGGTTACCGGCCCGTGCATTGCAGACTGTTCGTTCAAGTTCAGCTAACCTCCTCAGCAAATTGCTCTTGTCATTCTACAAACAGAAAATAGAATCAGTTTGTTAAGATAAACACATTACAACGGTGGCGAGATTAAAGGTGGAAGGAAGTCCTAATTACATTCAACATTTTGTTTTGCATAGAAAGCAACTGAACTCTCTCTTGTAGTTGGTCCAAAGATATCTGTGTCGCAAGAACATCTGTATCCTTCTGGTTCAACTCTGACATGCAACTGTCCATAGCAACATCCCATGAAATCAATCTTACTAAGAATTTATTGGCAGAATTTGTGTTTTTTTTTTCAGTACTTCAAGAGAGAATAAATAAGCATCTAGGCTCACGATAGAGCGGTTATAGTATAAGTATAACAGGTCTAACCTCTCTCTTTCCTTAACAAGAGCATCAATATGTCTCTTCAAGTTCATGATTTCTTGATCCTAAAATTGACAGAGAAAAAAGGCTATCAATAACAAAATTGATGACGAACTAACTAGGTTGATTTTGTTAAGTATAGCGCATAATCACCTTGGACATGATCTCTTCAGCATGTTGCTTAGCCTCTTCAACAACTCTTTGTACCTGGTGTTGGTCAATCAACTCCTGGAATATCCCAACGAAGAAACCAATACATTTAGAAAAAATGCCTCTGAATTCTCTTGAAGATGACATGTAATCTGATGTACTTACAGCATAGCTGGTTATATCCATTTTCACGCCAAGTAAATCCCGAATAACATCATGAGTCATGCTATCAGCTGCAGCTATCCTCGTGTTCAATGTGCATACCTGGTCCCCGCATGAAAACATACACAAGGATTACTGCGTCACTTTAAATTGAATCAAGCTGCATATAAAATAATCTCCTAACATAACATTCATTTAAAGATCTGTAAGCACTCCAGAGGGAAAAAAACAATTAAATGCAAGTAGGCTGAACCTCTTTCTGTTTAACAGCTACCAATGACTCCAATTCCTCAACACGAACCCTCGCCATGGTCAATTCTTGATCCTTCTCCAATTTCATCTGTTGTACCAACCCAACTATACATCTAAAGGGTGAACTTGAACCTCTGCTTCTTATTGAGCTTTTCTCTGTTTTCTGTGATATGGTCTCTGCAGCCAACGAACTTGAGTCCTCTAATTTGAAGTCTCGGATCATGACCTCCAGAGTCTTATACTGTTAAGATTGGGACCGAGGAAATTCTATGAGCTACAAATTAAGGAAAAATAACACTTCCAGGTGCTGACAGAAATCTACACAATATTATCAAAGTTTGCCTCCTTCAGATGCAGCACAATATAATCAGAAACAATGATGACTCTTGACTTGAACTCTTTTTCAAATCTTGAAATGGTGTTTTAGCAAGAACGTAAACGGAGACACTAATTTGCAGCACAGAAACTAGTTATCCGCTACAACAAAATCATTCAAGAATTACATTAAGTGCTGAGAAGTGTTTAAGTCTACAAATCTAATACCTTTTCTTGGTAAGCAGCTGCTTGGGCCTCAGAATGTAGTAAAATTTCGGAAATGTACTCTTTTAGCTGTTTAATCTGTAAGTGGAGAAAGATGAATGTTAGAAGTAAAGGAAAGAAATATTCTATGATTCAAATGTTAGGGAATTTCGATGGAAATTCAAGCCAAGCAATCCAATAATATAATACACCTCTTTGGTTTGTTCTGCTACTTCCTTTTGGAGGACTTGGACCTGATGATGCGCGCCATGCAGCTCTTTTGACCTATTGGACATTTACCTTCACCAAAGTCAGTATTCACCATGAAAAATACACGAGATAATAAACTGAGTAGGATTAGGATGGATGACCTGGATGTTTCACTCTCATATTCCCTTCTGCCTTCATTGGTTGGGACCATAGTGCCACTGAAGTTTTCAAATCTAAACAATCTCTGCCTGAGAGCTTGGAGCTCTGCCTCTAATGAATCTTGAGTGGTGCGATGCCTTTTAACTTCCTCATCCATATCATACACCTGGAAGCCAGCATAGCTCACAAATAACTATAAAAGATAATGCAACAGACTGGCAGTAGATATATCAGATATAGAGAACGATAAACAAAGCTAGCTAACCCGTTTTTCTAATATATTTACAGTGTGCTCAAGTTCCTCGACAGAAATTTCTAGAATCTTGACCTCCTCTTCCTTTTGTTCAGCATATATTTTACTTGCTTCAGATTCCTACAAGAGAATACATTTAAAATTCCCGTCAACCCTCAACATTGTTAAGAATAGAATGATTCGTCTAGAAAGAAAATGCTCATGTTACATACCTGAAGAGCCTCTACGGCAATTGCTTCTTTTTCATCAGCTGTAGCATAAGCCAAGTCAAGCTTATCATTCAACGAACATATTTTCTCAACAAGTTGATCTTTCTCATCTTTGGTCTGTTTCAAGTTTTCTTCAATGGATTTGACTGCGGAAAGCAATTGCTTCTCGGCTGTAGTAGTCAAGTGGAGGATTTCTTTTTCCAACCTTTTGACAAGCTCCTTTTGTTCTACCAATCTCTCTTCAGCTGCAACCTTGTCCACCCAAAGGTCTCTAACAAGGACGCTCAACTCATCATTCTGCTCCTCAAGAACTTGGATCCTCTCTTTCGCCTGGTTTAGATCTGACTTTGACGTAAACAAAGCTGTTTTTAAGTCAATGGAGCAATTTTCAAGATTCCCGTTTTGAACAAAAAGATCTTGAACTTGACTTGCTTTCAGCTCCAGCTCTTGTTGAACTTGGCATAACGCGTCAAAGAGCTCATCCATTTCATCTTTGATATCTCTTTTATTCGATGCTGATTCCTGGAGTAGCCTAAAATCAAAAAGCAAACCTTCAAACAAAGCTTCTTTTCTCTCCAGCTCCCTTTTCAGATTAAAATTCTCATATAAGAGGCTTTCATGTGACTGAACAATTTCTTCATTTCCTAAACCTGTTACCACATCTGCTCTATGAACTCCATTTAGCTTTCCAGTGACTTCATTTTCAGAACTATGCCCAATGGCACTAGTTTCTACTGACTGTTGGTTTTCTTGCCTCTGGTCCAAAATTTGATCGATAAGTTTTCCAACGTGGCACTGGTATGTTGCGTAAATGGTAAACTCTCTTTCCATGTTGTCGGATACAATCTGTTCGACTGACGCCCTTGAGTTGGAAATAAAATGAAGTAGGTCTTTCCCAGCTAAAAAGACATCAGAAAATAACACCTCTAATGCTTCTCCTACTTCTCTTTTCGTTCCTACAAGATATTCTTCAAGCAAAGACACAGAATTTTCAATGTCCGCCAAAGTCGATTGTGTATGATTTAGCAAGACTTGATTTTCTTGTTCAGCAGCCGATAGTGTAAACTTGACCTGTTCAAGATTTTTTTCCTTAAATGTTAGCTCTTCATGTGTTTGATGCCACATTCCAGCTACATTATTTGATTTTTCATTGGCTTTTACTAATTCACATAATGTGAGATCGGCCTCTTTCATAGTAGCATTAACTACCTTAAATCGATCGAAGAAACTTCTCACAGGATCCACTCTCTGCATAAGAGCCATATATATTTCAGAGGAAAGCTGTGCATAGATTCAAGTTCAGTGGTTTAACTTGTCACTGACATGTAACCAGTTTACATATCTTGACAAAAGAAACGGATTCTAAAAAAAGCTTACCGGGTAACTGCATTTGGAATCCGTTTCAGCTCTCTCCATTGTTATCATCAATGGACTCTCTACTAACGGACTCCCCCCTGCATAAAACAAAAATTTAAGCTTCTCTATACATAAATGATAAAACCGGAGGTTCAGTCATTCAAGATTACTCATTTTACAAATTTAGGTGGTGAATAAGAGAAAACAAACAAAAGTATACCTCCACAGTAAACACAATTTTTAAAACCATTCTTCGCAATCATAGCGGCTGATGTACTCTCGTGATGAATCTCCTGGGCGTCAAATACAGAAGCTGAAACCCCTAGACCTTTTGCAGTCAATGCACAATCATGTTGCCCTGTGTAGGTTGAAAAGTCGGAGCTTGATGTTGAAAGTTCATCACCCTTTGGATATTTTGCTTCACTTAAAGGTTCATCCTTTGACACACTTATATCAGCATTCCCTTCCGCACTAGGAGAAGGAAAGATTGAACTTAATCTACCGCTTTCTTTGAACAGTTGATCTTCTGTTTTTCTCAGCGTTTGATGTTGATTTCTAGAATCAGAAAGCCATTTTGTAACAGCAAAGGCAGCCTCGGCATGTTGTTCTGCTTCCAAAATAGAATATTGCTTTGCTTTCAAGTTACTCTCAACAGTGTCTACCTCATTGCTCATCCTGTCTATCTCAGTGTTCGTCTCTTCACTGGCTGCAGCATTGCCAACCAGTTGAAATTCGCTGAGGGCAATTGTTGCACCCTTTAAGCAATTCAACTTCAAATTCATCTCTGCTAACAATATCCGTGCATCCTCCAAGCTTTTTTGTAGTAACAAAATTGTTTCTTCCTTTTTTATACAATCTTTTGCAGCCTTCTCAACATAATCACCTATCAACGAATTCACATGTGGAAATGAACATTTTATACTTTCAATCTGTGTAGATGCATCTTTGATCGATTTCGACCCGTCTACAATGAAATTAGTTAGTTCTAAGGTGGCCTTTTCCCAGTCTTGGTTAAGTGCTCTTATTTCTGCCTCTCTAGCAGTTACAGTGTCCTTCATTGATTGGTTTTCATCAGTCAAGTCACAGATTCTTCTTTGATACTCAGATTGAAGAGCAATCGTCTCTTCTTGCAACTCAAGAATTGTTCTGGCAGTTTCTGTCTCGACTTGCTCACGGACTACTTCAAAATCCTGTTGCTGCAATAGCTGTGACTTATGCTCTTTTGCATATTGATAATTGAGCGTTCTGGCCTCCTCGAGGTCCTTAATTGCTTTCTTCAACTTGAACTGCAGGATTGACCGATCAATCCCCTCATCAGTCTTCATGACTGCATCTGTGTTATTGACCATGCCACTTAACTCCATGCCATAACATTCTATCCTAGGAACCTCTTCTCTTTCCATACTACTTTGTTTGGTCAGCAGTTTCATGAATTTATTATTTTCCTCTAGCACACCCTGAGACTCATTTGTTAGCCAAACCCAATTGCCATCAGGATTGCCTGATTCACTATCGATATTACTGCAGCTTTTACTCTCTGAAAAAGCCGCCTCCTCTTGGGTTTCACTTATAGTTGACCTTGTTTTTTCCTGTTTGACGGAAAAATGGGCGTTAGTCGACCTTTTCATTCACAACAGCATCCTTATTAGTCATTTTTCAAACATGCAGAAAAGTAATATATATGCTATATAACCATTCTGACTGATTCTTATGGGACAAATAATATCTCAACAAACCATTGAATTTTTATATGCTTGATTAACCTGCTCAGCTACACTAGTAGAGGATGCAACCTGCAAAAGGTACAACAACAATAAACCACCAGAGAAAAATATATTATAACAATCACTCCTCTGTCAGTCTGGATTCTTACTAGGTCGGACTGTGTTTGGTCGAATTTCAAGGATCTTCCAAGTCCTGCTTGTATTTCATCTAGTTCTCTGCATCAAAAGGCAACACCAGAAAATAAAAGATAATACCAAAGCAGGCTTTTTCAGATTCAACCCTGTAGCATTATCAAACCCAAGGGATATAAGTAATGTAGTAGAACAGAGTTATAGTCTTATGATGAAAAACTCTAAGACTAAGGTTAACTGTTTTTAGATAAAAATACAACAGAACTCAGAAACTTTCCATCAATTCACACTACAAAATAAACAATGCTACAGTGTAAATGATTTTCATACAATATCAAATCTTCACAAAAGATACCTGAATTTCATATAATGTCATGTAGTACCTGATCAAGCTAGAGTTCATGTTTCTGCAGTCTTGCAACTCCTTTTCCACTTCGTTCTCCTACAATGTTATCAAAGTTCGCGTGTAAGAAACCCGCAACAACTGTATCTAAATAACTAAGAACAGCAACTAGATATTTTTTCAAACCTTCATTACATCATTTGAAAAGTACTCATCTTTTGCTTCAAGAACATCAAGAAGCTGCATGATACATGAAAAAATTTCAGTTAGAAACAACTGGGCTGAAAGTCTATTTGGTGAAGGCCCTCTCAAACCTGGTCGCGTAGTCCTGTCACCTCAGTAAGCAACACCTCTCGCTCCCCACCCTCATAAAACTTCTGATATCTGAAAGGAAGTCAAGGTTAGAGCTTGGTGTTCTCCGAGACCATTAACAGAAGAAGACTCTTTCAAAGCTCTTGATAGGTGATTTACCGTTGTAGCTGTTCCCGGAGCTTGGTGTTCTCCAAGACCAAACGTTTCAATTTTGGGTTTTTTTCAAAGCTTTCTCGAAGCAGCTTCATCTCTTCTTTTAGAGATTTATTTTCTTCAATGAGACACTCTCTTGTCATCAACGAACCAGACATTGAGAATTCCATCTCTCCAACTTTCTCTTCTCGAAGATTAAGCATTTTTTTAATGCACTTGGCATTTTCTTCCATGTCTCTAACCTGTAATAGACGATCAAAATATAAGATGAACCAAGATAGAATCTATTTTGTTGCATCATGAGTTGAATCTACCAAGGATACATCCTTTCAAAATAAGAAAATGAACTGTCCTTGTAGCAACACTAACCAAGCTGTCTATACGCTCAATCTCAGCCTGGGACTTCTGAAAGGCAGTTTCAGCAATCTTTTCTCTTCTGAGAGCACCAATCAAAATATCTTTCATGTTTTTCACCTGCTATACAGTTATGAACCCTGTTCAATATTAAAATCGCAAGATATCCACAAATTCATTACAAAATACCTTTTTCCTCAGTGAGTTGTCCACCTGACAGTGACATTTATCTTGTTTTGTTTCTCCTGCTACTTCACATGTACCAGAGTATCTGGATTCTTCAAGTGAAGCTAAGCACTCTGAAAGAGCCCCACAAGGGTTATGGTTTTTCATAAGGGAGGACAGTTGGACCTGTTCGAATATATGAAAAGATTTTGATATAACTGTCACATGCATAAGCAGAAACTGAGGAAAGTGTTCTGTTTGGTGTATTTATTAATACCTTTAACTTTCTTATTTCGTGTTGGAGTGCTGTAACATCCCCAGAGGCATCTTCATTGACTTTAGCCTGGAATATGAAATTGAAGCAACCTTAGACCAGTTTGAACTTCATAGAAAAACTCATAAGAAATGAAGAACTACGACCTACATTATTCTGGATTAGTTTTGCCCGTTGTGCAAACTTCAGAGTGCTGAGGGTTTCGTTTGTAGAACTGCAATAAGTCAACAATAATCAGAAATACACAGGACATGACATATTAGGTAAACCCATTAAACAAAAATGGCTACTGGTACCAACCAAAGAGATGGGCTGACATTGGCTATTATCATTGTTTTGGAATTACCCCCTAAAGAATCCTGAAACCATATCTGAAGTTAGTCTCAATGCAGTTGCAAGAAAAAAATAATGGTTGAAGCTAGTCTCAATGCAGTCATACCTGAAGCAAAAAGGTAAGACGCGAATCTCTATAGGGGACATGTCTATGTTTCCCATGTGCCAAGTCCACTAGAGACATTATCACTAAGCTAAAATGACAGATGAATGGGATTGTGTTAGCAGCTACTAGGCGTTTGTTACAAGACTAAAGAAAATAGATCCTGTTATGGTGTAAGACATTGTAAGGCATTTTATGTTGGCCAAAGATCATTTATCTTAAACATAAGGAAGTGATTATTTTTTAAGTTTCCAAACACCTCAAAGCTATTAAAGTCGTGCAATCCTTTCTTGGTTTGCATATTTCAGTCTATTAACAATTTTCTCCATCAACTGTATATTATTTGACCTGAGACTTGAGAATGGCAATATACTACAGAAAACAGTTCATGACAAAAAAAAACAGAGGGCAGACAGACTGAAACGTAAACAGCAGTCTGATAGGGTTACCCCAGAGTGGATAAGGATTTGTTAATGTTTGCTGCTTCTTTTAGCCGACCGCCTTCTGCACCTGAGCTTTTCTGCCTGTATATGTAACAGTAGTAGTTTCAGCAGTCGAAGATGCAAAAGTAAACACAGAAAAAAGTACTGGCTACCTTTCAGAGCCAGCCAAATCGACCAAATTTAGTCTGGCAAATCTTGAACGGGTTAGAGAATCGCTCTCCCATTGGCTCTCAATTATGCACGTAAAAACACTGTGGGATCTGCTGCTTTCACTGTTCATATGGGTTGCTGCGATCTTCCTATTTGCTGCTCCCTGAGCACAAGGAAAACATTTCAAGTTAAGTTCTTGAACATTTGAACACTTGACATAAAATTCAGGTGTGGAATCCTTGCCTGTAGTAAAAGCTTTAGGACGTCATTAACATTTCTCACATTATGTTCTACAAGATTTTCAACATATACTCCTCTTCCCAAATCTTCTCTGAGCTAAAATTTGGAATACAAGGTTATGACCTATCTCAAAACAAAAGGAAACGGAATGAATAGATTTATAAGTGGTGGAAGATAAAGATTTACTTGCAAATTGGTTGACGATGGCTCTAGGAGGTCGGTAATCTGCTCGTTATATATCTCAAGAAAAGAACACTTGCAACTGAATTTCAGTTTATCATCTCTCCTTGCTTCTTCTTCCTGTTAGAAAAGTCCTCATAAGCACTAAAATATGTTGGCTTGCATAAATCCGTCTGGGGGAAGTTAGGTAATTACTAATTACCATTTTAATTCTTGAGAATAGATACTCAAAAATACGAGCAGTAACTCCGCAGTCTTCACCGAGACTTCCTTCAGTGTCGGATATCTCTCCCATCATGGTATAGGTCTTGCCACTACCAGTCTATATGAGAGAATGCTTAGTTTCTAAATTTTGCACAATAGAAATTCTAACAAGCAGAAAACATGTCATCGAGTTATGATCTCACCTGACCGTAGGCGAACACACAACTATTGTAACCAGACAAACAATTCTCCACCATGGGCAGGCCAGCAACGCGAAATAGTTTTTCCTGAAAATTCAACAGGACACGCATCCAGAAACATTATAGATCACCAGTGTATTCAAGTAACTAAATCACATAATAGCATCTGATGAAAAAAAAAGGAAAATAAGATAGGTGTAAGCACTATGATACATTAAAGTGGAACTGCAAGCATTTGAAATAAGGTATACCTGAGATATTGTCTCACTGGCAACATGGTCAAAAGTGAATCTTGTTTCTGGATGGCCTAACCAGACCAACGTTTGTGAACTCTCCTGTTTTAAACACTTACCATATCCTTGAGTAGCCCTTTCCATTGTATTCAATGGCCTCAGCCTTATCAAAACCTACACCACATAAAGAAGGACACCTGCATTTAGTAAACTTCAAACGAATCAAATTTATCAAGAATTTCTTCAAAAAACAATGCAGCAACCTGCACATTGTGCTCTTTCCAAAACGAATGATCTTCATTGAGCTCAAAATGTGGAGTTGTTTCCGCGAATCCAACAGAATCAGCAATAGGAATCCCCTTTGGAATCCTCGAGAACGAGCTCGTTCCTCTTCCAACAAGAGACTGAACAACTCTTGCGCCTGTAGCACAACCCCCACCAAGAGAAACCCTAGCACCGTTCCTAGTGGGCGTACTTTGTGCAGAGTTCGGCTCCGACCGTGATTTTCCATTACGAGCAGCAATCTTGGGGTTAGAATCGTGCACACCACTCGCATTCGCAGCTCTACCTTCAAAATTTTCGAATCTCTTCTCAGAACCCGGTGGTCGATGGTGCTGGGTTCTTGTTGTAGCTTCCAATTTCTGAACCAAATCGAAATCGGAAAAATGATTCGGCTTAAGCAGTTGATTTGGATCCGGAATCGAGTTCAGAGGAGCTCTAGACGGTGAAAACAGAGAGGAGCTCGCGAACTCGTTCTCTTCAGATTCCGGCGGCATCTCGATTCTAGGGAGGTTTCGAGCCATGATAGATCTAGCAATAGCTTGTGATGTCTTTCAACATGCATACACCTTTGGATTCAGAAAGAGTTAAAGAAGAAGAATCCAACTTCAAAAACTCAGTCTCCTCATACTAGAGAACTTGCTCAGAAGCTTGAGATGAAATTAATGCTTTTGAAACTAAGATTTTGAATTGGTGGGAGTGAGATTTCAAAATTAGAAAGTTTAGTTTTCTAATGATGGATGGACCCTCTTCAATAATACGAATAAGCCCCTATATTTATTCTCGTTTTAAAATTTTGCATAAACGATCATTTTTATGGTCCGAAACCAAAGAACTGATCCGGATCCGAACCGTAAGGAAGTGAAACGAACTGAAAAGCTTTAAATATCTGAAGGGTTTCCATATAAATATTTTTTGGATATCCGAACCGAGATCCAATTGGGTACCCAGAATACCCGAATTTTTTTTATAATTTTATAAAAAAAATATTTTTTAGTCTTAATATATTAATTTTCGGTTTTATTTCGGATAATTTGAGTTTTACGGTTCTTTTCAGGTTTTTCGGATAATACAGTTCGGTTTTTTCTGATAATTTCGAATTTTTTTGGTTTTCAAATCTGCTTAAAATTTTAAGAATCGATTTTGGATTTGATCCGAACCGATCCGAAAATTCATTGAATCCGAATATGTTCTTAAATAAAAAGATCAAAAAAATCCGAGATTTGAAGGATCCGAACCCAAACCGATACGAGGATACTAATGTCCAAACCTAATTACAATTAGACGATTAGATTAACCTTCCTCGAGTTTCCTGAATTAGTGTAGTTTTAAGAATACAAACTTAAAATTCTCAACAAAAAAAAAGAAGCAAAAGTGGCTACAAATGTAATTAAGGATTCCAAGGGGCTAAACCGATCCCACCTACAAAAACATAAGTGGTTGTAGCAATAATACAAACTGTAATAAATGTTTTTGATCCCTTTATCCGAGAGGTCAAAACAAATAAACAAATCTGTACTGAAAAAAGTGAAATATTTAAAATTTGTAAGTCGTTAATCTGAGGTTTCAGTGACTGGTATGAACTCACAATTTCTGAAAATAAATTTGAAGTACATTTAGACAACCACATGCGATTAGTACTAAAACTAACTTCAATTTATACAAAAGGAGGAATTTAATCCAAAAAGTAATTTATAGATTAATAAATTTAAATTTTTTTCACCGAAACCTTTTTCTATTAAGAAAGCAGTATAAGACTCTCCGCTTGGGAAAAACCAAAATGACCTGCCGACTTTACAAAGGTGAGAGTTACAAATCGTGCTATTGAGTTACGAATAAGACAATAGACACGTGAAATTAAAAGCAAGTCCATCAAAACATGTAGATAGATATATGTTTCATCTCTAGAGTAAGAAGATAGTCGAAGGCTCCTTGTCAACCAAGAACACCAATGTCACGTTTGAGACTTGAAGGTCATTGTGGTTATGAAACCCCATGTTTGCGCCGGAAGTGTCAAAACACTAGGTCCCTGAAAAGAGTGGTCACGAACGGGACGAGAGAGAATTCTCGCGACCCCGAACCCTTGGATATCAATATCCTTGTCAGACTTAGGAATATTTCGGACTGTCCAATGCGAAATGATATCTAGGATGAGGGAAAATATCTCAGAAAGACGACATTGACCGTAGATCATCATTCTATTTTCTATCTTGAGTGCTTCAAAGATTTGAACATATGAACGGGGAATAAGCTCAGAGAAACTAGCTGAAATAATGAATATGAGTATATTTGAAAATCTTGTCTTGAAAAAACCTTCCAACCTGGAGGATATTAACTCATTAATATTAACGACTAGAGAATGATATTTATAGCCTCTGGATAAGCAGTAGCGAACTATTCATCTAATCACATAATAAAAAACATCGACGAATGTATGACATCTATGGTTGTGATAATGGCAACTATGGCCTCTGAAATCTTCAGTTGAGGGATAAATGTTAATACAAAATTGACAATTATCCCAAAATTCTCCAATCTGGAGGAAGGTACAAATAGCTTCCGATTCCCAAATAGTGGACTTGTCCAAAATGTGCCACAAGTTGGGCTAGTTCCAGAAACCTTAGTTGACTTGATACTTTATAAACAAGAGATATTGAAGTCCAAATCATAGAGTCTAAATACTAGACATGAGTGAAATAATAGATAATTTGGGTCTAAGCTCATCTTCTCCATTAAAGAGGAATTGAAATTCACCAAAAAAGCCCAACTGAAGATAATTTGTGGATTGGGTCCAATATCTTTTTTTGAACCCAACAACTTTTTTTTTGACTCATCATCCTCAATAGACAATGATTTTCCATGTGATGTCAGCAGTGATGATTTTCCGCCGCAACTGCCAGAGGCGACGTCGGAGCTTGACTGGCAGAGGGTAACGACTCGGGCAAGAGAGGTTTAGATCTGAAAAAACATATCTAAATCCACCCGATCTGGAGATGTGACTGCCGGCTAAGTCAAGTGAATGGAGACGAATGATGCCTCGAAAATGATGGTCCTTCGATGCGGAGAAGACAACAGGAGATGGTAGACTTCTGTAAGGAATTCTTCATGGCTGGACCGCGAGACAGAACAAGGCACGACGGTTGCTCCTCACACCGTCGGAACGATGAATCAGGATATCTCCGTAAGGGTCGTCCACATTTGTGGGATAAAACTCAGATCTAACATAATTAAGGAGGAGATATGTTGAAGCAGAGCCACCATCCGTTGTAAGAACGCGAGATCTAATCTTCCCATAAGAGGGGAGGTTCATTGTCACTTCTATGAACTGCTCTGCGTCGACGATACTATTGTGAACTGATGAAACTATGGTGGTGAAGGGCGACAACGCTCTGAGAGGCGGGATTGGCTCTAGTTGGGGCGAGCAAGTCACGACAAGTTTTAGCTTGCCGGAGATAGCAATTGAAGTTGTGCAATGAGTCTTCAAGGACAAAACCAAGAGGGATAAAACCAATTGATTCACCCATTGATGCCACGAATGTACTCCGTCAGACCACTCATCGTAGGGAGAAGCAGACTGCTCTCGTCAAGGAGTACTACAGAGACGAGACCACCATATCTGAAGGTTACTGAGGAGCTCAGATGTGGGAAAATCATCGGAGAAGTCTCCGTTCTCGGTATTCATACCAACAAAAAAAGTCTTCCCAAAAGGGAGAGGGTTTGTTGATTGTAAAGAAGCAAGGCTGTTGGTGCAGACAAGAACTAACCACCAGATAGTCGTAAGCTCTACTCGCATAGTGCAAGCTCAGGCGAAATCGTAGCTCTGGCTCAGATTTCATCAACAAGAAACTTGCAGATCTAACACGACCATTCAGAGATTTCATTCTCTGACCGGAGTAAGGACGGTAAAACCGGGAAATAACTAGAGATGGAAGAGAGCTAAAGAAAGAGAGGGGAGCTGTCGGGAAAGGGCGGCGCCAGCGAGCCCAAGATTCACCGGCGCCGAAGAAGAATCGTAAAAGTAAAGCCTCGATATTAGTGTCAGAGAGCGTTTTACCCTCCCTTTTGTTAACAAGTAATAAATTGAAATTTCTTAGAAATGGACATTAGAATAGATTACAACACAAGATTAGTAAAATACATTAGCATAAATAAAAGAAGCGTTGTATAACTTAATTTTGTAGAATCACAGCTTCCTTGATGTGTCATATCTCCACCTGCAATAAACATTTAACGTTTTAAATTCAACATATTTCCAAAATCAAACAAAACAATCCAATAGAACAACTAAGAATGATTGCTGCACAAAATAAACCAATTACAAATCCAGACAAGTATTTGCTCACAAAAGGACTAAACAACGAGAATAAAAACTTTCCAGTTCTGTTTGGAATTAATTAAAAGTAGATGGACTGATACAGTAATTACCACATTCTCTCGTAGGATTGTTGTTGGAAACGGGACACTGGCAAAGGAAAATCTCCGTCTCGGAGTCGAAACCACAAGTGCCGCCTGACTTCCGGCAACTGTCACAGCCAATCTCCGGCACCGAGTACGAAAGCTCGATACCGTACGGCCAACCTAAAGGCCCCGACTCTCTCATATTCCCGCCGTCAATCACCGTCGTGTAATGGGAACAATCCAAAATGTTCATACTCATCACTCTCACCGTATCGTAGCTAGTGAAACAACAATACGGCGTCGTACGCACCGTACTATTTCCTAATAACAAAAAAAAAATTCAAATTTGGGGGAAATCGCTACAGATTAATTAAATGAGAAAACCTATTGAGAATTACAAAGACAAAAGAGGCCAAAATCGGTTTCACACCGGAGAGTGAGGTGGTGTTGAAGATGCGAAAGGAAGTGCAGGAGCTATAGAGCTCGTCGCAAGAGTGGCCGGAGGCGTTGAAGCAGAGATTCCGGTAACGATTGTAGACGGGAGAGTCGGTGGAGCAGTTTAGGAGAGCGAAGACAGTGGCGTAAGAAGGCCTAATGACGGCGTTCTGAAGATCGGACAATTTGAAATCGTGGTGAGGCTGGAGGATGGAGCAAGTCGACATCGACGGATCGAAGACAACCATCGTGTTCTTCGTGTAATCGATTTTCTGGACTTTGTAGCTCCCGGAAGGAGTGAGGAAAAGCAGATCGGTGGTGGAGCAGTTGAACATTCCTTTGAACTGTGGAGATCCACAACCGTCGTCGATTCCGAACGGGTAGTTAATGGGGATGCTGCCGCAGAATGTTCGGCACGATGATGATGCTGAGGTTGTTAATGGTGGAAATGTGTAGAGGAAGGAGAAGAAGATGAAGAAGAGCCTCGTCGTCGTCATTGCTGTCTTCTACTTCCTTTTTTCTCTAGATGTAATCTCGTTCTCTCACTTCTACTTTAGTAGAAGGGTTTATGAAAATTAAAATTAAATAAAAAGGCCCGGTATGGTATATGTTTGAAATATCATCTTGAATAGTAAATACATAAATTTGAATACCATCTCGATCCCTTGTCGTATTATCTCTGTGTTTAAAAATATTGTTTATGTAGTTTTTTTGTTTGTTTCACCTGTAGAGCCTGAACCAGACGAATGGTGGAAAGATTGGCTGAAAGGATTAAGTTGTATGATTATCTCTGTGCCAATGGTATTATTAAACCACATTGGAATCCATCTATAAGGCGTAGTCTCTGTTGAGTATTGTGGATTGAGCGGTAACATACTGAAGAGATGGTGGGAGACTTGAGGAGAAACCAGAGAGCTTGTGCAGATTTAAGAACTCAGGAGCTGGAGAATTTAGTGCAGAGATTTGAAGAGTTCAATTTAGTCATTTGTCAAAGCCCACCTGATCTCTTTAAAGACTGAATTTTGATTACTCCTTGTTCAACTAGTTTGTTCATGTCTCAAAACGTGTTAGAGATGTGATGGCATTAAGTTGACCAAGTGCCTTTACGACGACCTCGAGACTTCTATCATCTCAGAAGAAGTCCATTTCCTTTTCTCAAGGTAACTCTTCAACCCTTGGAGACTATTTGGAGCGCTGAATCGAGAAATGCCAAATGTTGTTATATCTATCTTGTTCTTAGTGATGTATAAATATTAAAACATCTGAGTATAACGTATCTTAAGCTGAGTATCAAAAACTGTATGATTCGATTTTGAAGTACAGAACCACTTGTTTAACTTGCAAAACCAAAAACCATCCATGTTACGAATCATTGAAGCTACTCAATGACCATTATTACTAGTCTACAATGAACCAAAGAGAACGTAACGAACAAGGGTCAATAACAAGGCTGCATTAAGATCTCTGGCTAACCTTGCGTCCTGCAAGCTTCTCTGACTCGAACAACATGTGATTGATGAGTCCCCTAGCAGCACTGTCATATACCAATATAGAACTTGTGTTTTAGTCATTCCAAACTTTTGAGATTGATGTATACTATATGATACATCCTAAGAGTGATTTGTAATATATGCACCACGGATATCGTGCAGCTATGCGTGTGTGTGTGTGACACCCAGTCTATGGGTATCATTGTTTTTATTTTGCAATATATGCCTCAATGAACAAGTTGTATTCCTGAACCGATCATAAGGAGTAACATACATTCAGTAGAGCTTAGGGAGAAAACGAAAACTCACTCATCCTTTAACTTCTGAATCTTCTCGGGGTCTGTCTCATTCATGTGTTTCTTAAATTGCTGCCTCACCATACCAACCACGAGCTCAGTGTTATGTTGCTGCAAGGCACAATTAAGCACAGAGAACAAAGTTCATTCCCATACCAATCTAAGCAGCAAAGCCATCGCCCACGGAATCAAAACAGAAGTGATATAGGATATCAGTCTCAATGTTATCTTAGTGAACAAAATTACAAACAGGTGAGGGTAAAGAACAGAGATAAACTTTAATCAGCATTCGAGAAAAACTTAAATTTCCTAAAATAAAGTTCTTTTGTCCAACATTTTTCATACTAGAAACAAGAATAGCAATGATACTAAACACAATCCCACTGAAGGCAACAGAGTGTCTGAGTTTGACAAAGCAAGTTCATATATTCAAAGCTCAAAGGAACAATTAAGCTCAGAGAATCTCTCACCTGCTTACCAATGAACATAGCTCTGCGAAGACATTCTCGGTACAACTGTCCATCAGAAGAGATGAATAGATCAGTAAATAGCATCAATTGGAAGAAGAAAACAAAACAAAAGTATGAAAATTTGTAAGAAAATCGAACCGATGATACTGACCCTAACAACATTGTTAGCGAGCTCAGGAGGCAGAGAACCTTGTAGAGATGGCATTTCCTCAAAAAAATGTTGGGTTTCGATCACAGTTTCTTCTCCTATTACGAAAACAAAACATCGCAGTTATCAATCAGAAATGTAAACCTAAATCCTAAAGCCGTAGTCGCCCAAGAACAAGCTTTGCTAATGATACAAAAAAAAGCCGCAACTTTTGAAATAAAAACCCATTATTTTGTGGATTAAACGAAATCAAAAATCAAAACTTTCGTTAGAAACCAGCAGCCATGAATTTCTGCTGGGATCGTCTACTGAAGAAGGCATAGATATGGATTGAAGAGAAGAAATATATGAAATCGATAAATGTTTATTCAAATCAAATAGAAAGAGACACAAACAGATAAACGCTTACCGGCGAAGTGACCGAACGGGGAATGTTCGAGCTTGAGAGAGATTCAACGGTGAGTGCTTCAGATGTCAGACTTCAGAGCTAAACCACCCGGAGAAGACGATGTCGTATTATTACTTACCTAAAGCAAACGATGTGAGCATAATGGGCTTCTTAAGTTATTGTATAGAAGATAAGCCCAATTAAATAATATTGGGAACAATCTCGTCCGTCCATTGTGTGCGTTGCCAACCGTGGATTCATGGTAAATATCTCCACTAGCATTCCCGCCTTGAGCTACCGAGGGCATGTGCATTAAGGCTTCACTATCCAAATTCACACAAACTCCAAAAAAAAAAATTTATAATATTCAGATTTTGTGAACTCGTCTCTCTCGGTCTCTCTGCGAAGGACCGGGGTCGTCAACTGTAGCACGGGCCCCACGCCACGAGGCAGTCCGCGATTGGTTACTTTATTAATTAAAAAAAAAAATTTAACCGAAAAAAAGAAGAAAAAAGAAATAATACTGGGGAATCGAGCCCCATCAGTTTCACTGACGCGGGTGGTCTGAAATATCAGAATCTTATTTATTAATTGAGGAGACGGAGAGAGAAAATGAGTAAGAAAAATTCTATGTGTTAATCAAAAAGAGTTTTGAGGAAAATGTAACCAATTATCATTTTCTTTATTAAATAAAATTCTAAATTAAACAAATGAAAAGATATTACCAATTAATACATTTCTAAGTCAATAATCAATTAACTTTCAAATCAAATATTTTCAAACTACTTTCTTATATTGTTAATATATACTGATTATACATTTTTTCAAAAAAATCGAATTATCTATGATTACAAAAAAGAAATTTGCTAATAATTTCAAAAACAAAGATTTCACAATCAACGAAAAATTAAATTATTATTCTTTTAATTCCAATTCCGTAAGCCTAATATACATAAAACTTTCAATATCTTTTATTGGTTTATTATTTTGTCTTACATCGATGGTGAGAGTTTTGAAAAATAATAATACAATATAAAATAAACTTTACATGTTCATTTAAAAAACTTATTTTGTCATATTTCGGACATATTTGGTTTTAAAAACTTGAACTGAATAGTATTTATTTGTTTTTGGTTTAAAAATGAGTTGAATTGAATTAAAATAGAATAGTTTTGTATATTTTGTTTTGCCCTTTTCGAGTTAAAACAAAATCGAAAACAAATCATTTTTTTTGTCAACCGCACATTAATTAAGAGTTTACTTCCAAATTGGGTAGCCAATTCGGAGGAACGGAGTCTACAAAATTATAATCATGAAACAAAATACGCGCTCCTCGTGCCAAATTGTCTGCTTGCGTGTTCGCCGTACGCGGGATATGCATCAAAGAGAAGCCTGTGAAGAAAGCACACAGAAATTGGTAATCCTGAATTTGCGTATGAAGGGCTGGCCAATCCTCCGGTTGGCGAAGAATACTGGTAAGCTCTACGCAGTCTGTCTAGAAGACCTGACAGTCAATGTTGCGGTTATGAAGTTCTGACATCACCCATAGCAAAGCTTCGAACTCCGTATGGAGTGGTGAGAGACTCCGGCGCTGACATCTTGCCCCCATCAAGATTACCTTATTATCGTTATCTGTGCAGATCCATCCTAGACCGGAGGTGGAATCTGTTTGCTTCCAAGATCCATCTATCCGACAGATTAAACAATCCGGAATGGTAGGTTCCACCGACAACCTTTCCTCCTCTGATGAAAAAATGACTTGCGCTTCCTTCCAAGCTATAGAATCTGTCTCTGCAGATCGAAGTATCTCATCCACATCCAAATGGACCCCTTGGAAAACCAGTTGATTTCTCGCTTTCCAAATGAACCATAGTATCCATGGGAATAGATCATAACGATCGCTATTCCGAATCCTCAATGGGTTCCGCCAAAACAAAAAATCCATATTAGAATAAATTGAGTGTTTCGGTTTTCGATCGATTTTCAATTAAATCTTGCTAATGTATAAAAAACTATACTAACAGTTAGCAAATTTCGAACATTTTAATAAAAAAAATAAAATATTTTGAAATCAATGAAATTAAATTTGTATTCTTTTAATCCCAATTTCGTAAGCTCACTATGTAAAAATATTAAATATGTTTAAATTGGTATGTTGTTTTGGCCCACACTGGTTGTAAAATTTTTTAAGAGCAATAAATTTATAGTATAAAATAAAAACATGTTGCCTTGTAAAGCATGTTTTGTCATATATTACATATGTTCAGATTTAAGAAATCGAATTGAGTGTGTTAAAAAAAAAAAGAAATTGAATTGAATAATATTTATTTATTTTGGTTCAAAAATATTTTGGACTGCTTTAAAACATAATATATGTATTTTTTGAATTTGATTTTTTCAGGTTAACGCCAAAATGAAACCGAACCGAACCGTTTAGAGTTTGGTTATCATTCAGTTTCAGTTAATGTTTGCAAATAAATCAAAATGATAAAAAAATTGCAAAATTTCTTTTTTAGTCCCAATTTCGTAGAAAAGTTCAATTTGAAATATTTAATAA
Organism: Anastatica hierochuntica; assembly: GCA_900406275.1. Lineage (NCBI taxonomy): Eukaryota > Viridiplantae > Streptophyta > Magnoliopsida > Brassicales > Brassicaceae > Anastatica > Anastatica hierochuntica. Next base: position 53,516 of record OVAN01000362.1, read on the forward strand.
CAAAATTTAAAAGATTTCGTAAAATCTAAAAAATTTGTTACTCTTTTATCTCAATTTCATTAATCCAATATGTATAAATATTAAATGTTTTTAAAGTGATGTGTTATTTTTTTCCATATTAGTTGAGAGGGTTTTGAAGAGCAGTAAACTTATAGTATAAAATAAACATCATATAGTCACTTAGAAAGCATTTTTTAATCATATTTCAGATTTATTCGGTTTTAAAAAATCAAACCGAATAATATTTATTTTTTTGCTAAAAAAATAGCTTAAACTAAGTTAAATATAAGAATGTTTGTATTGTTTATTTTGACTTTTGTGTGATTTGAGTTAATATCAAACCAAACAGAACTATTTGGTGTTTTGATTTTCATTTAAATTTTTAGAACTGATTCGAATTCGAAATAATTCGAATTGACAAATGACCGATACCTATACAGGTCCTACAAAAATTGAACTAATCCGCTCGGAAAATCTGAATATCCAGCTTTACTTTTGTATTAAACATAATCGCACAAAAGACATTCGTATTATATTAACATATGTTTTTTGGTAAAAAAATATTTCAAATTATTAGACATGTGTTATATATAATTTACAACACTATTAAAAACACTATTGATATTCTTTTTTCCAAGAAAATTATATAATCTCGCGCTTGGCGCGGATCAAAATCTAGTCGTCTCTTATTTGCTCACAACACAAACCCTAAATCTTCTCTACTCCCTTTCGTCTCCTCCCACATCGCTATGAACAAAGGTGATCTCGCTTTCGGCTCCGACTCTCGTATTGTTTCTCGTGATTTTTTAATGGATTCTGTTGGACCCAAATTTACACCAAATTTCTTCATCATTATTGGACGTTGATTTTTGGCTTGATTGCGTCAAAAATGTTAGTTGAAGATCCGCACAAATCTCGGCATCGTGCAAAGGTGGGAAGAAGTCAAAGCTAAGATAGTGAGAGAGCACGTGCAACAACTTTTCGCTCCTATAAAAGACAAAAGATGTAGATCAAGGTGGGGGATCGAGTCTTTCCTCATCCTTTTCTTTAATTTACTTATAAAAAAAGTCTTATACTAAAGACTTGAAGAAGATCATTTTATTCATAATTCTTTGTAATAGTAGAATCATCTTCTTACTTCTTATTCTTCACGTTCACATGAATAAAACAGCAAAAATACTTATATTTTGATTTCTTCTCGTTCATTCAACAATTGAATTCGGATTCTCTTTTATTAGTCAATCAAATCACTTGTAAATTCATTCATTATCAATAAAAGAAACCTCTCGATTCATCTAAAAGTCCTAACGGGATTCATCCCAAAGAGCCTTCTTCTTTCTCAAATCCATATAAATTCTAAATGTTGGATTCCGCATCCACATTTTGGCGCCGTCTGTGGGGAAGAAACAATTGTATCCCTGACTCCGCGGCTTGAATATGGATCCAAGCAACCGAGGTTTCATTCAACCCGAATCCTCATCGATTATCCCGAGCCTTCGCTCACCGAACGCTGACGGGTCAGGTATCTCGATTCCTGAGCCACATTGCACCGAAACCCCAGCTTTGGGCGGTGCAAAATATGTGCCCACACAGTTTCCTCAAAGTTTTATGAGAAAACTGTTCCGTGCAAAATCCGTGCGCAGACAGTTTTCTAAAGTTTTATGAGAAAATTGTTTCGAGCAAAACCCGTGCGTCAATAGTTTTCTGAATACTTTATGAAAAATTGTTTCGTGCAAAATCCGTGCGTACATAATTTTCAGAAAATTTTATAGGAAAACTGTTCCGTGCAAAATCAGTGCGTACACAGTTTTCTCAAAATTCTATGAGAAAATTTTTCCATGCAAAAAACGTACAGAATCAAGTTTTACAAATTTTTCTGCAGAATCCGCAATGTGTAAAATTTGTGCAGATTATTGTAATTCTCCATGCGAACCTGAACGAGAGCCTCCTGTGAGATCTCAGCCTCAGGTCCCCACCGAACCTGACCGAGAGGCACCTATGAGATCCCAGCCTTAGGCCTCCAGTGAACTTGAGCGAGAGGCTCTTATGAGATCTCACCCTCAGGTCTCCAGTGAGCCTGACCAAGAGGTCTCCAGTAAACTTGAGCGAGAGGCTCCTAGGAGATCTAAGCCTCAAGTTCCCAACGAACTTGAATAAGAGGCTTCTATAAGTTCTCAGCCTTAGGTCCCCGTAAACTTGAACAAGAGGCTCATGTGAGATCTCAGTCTGACCAGAATCTGGTACGGTACCTGACCAGATTCTGGTACGATACCTGACAGATTTCTACTTGACCAGAACCTGGTACGATACCTGACAGGTATATAATACGATACCTGACCAGAACCTGGTACGATACCTGACAGGTATCCGACACGATACCTGCCAAGATTCTGGCACGATACTTGACAGGTGTCTGCCCGACCAGATTCTGGTACGATACCTAACATGTATCTTATACGATACCTGTCCAGATTCTGGTATGATACCCGACAGGTATCCACCTAACCAGATTCTGGTACGATACCTGACAAGGTATCTACTTGACCAGAACCTGGTACGATACCTGACGGGTATCTCATACGATACTTGACGAGATTCTGGTACGGTACCTTACATGTATCTACTTGACCAAAACCTGGTACGATACCTGACAGGTATCCGACACGATACCTGACCAGATTCTGGCACGATACTTGACAGGTGTCTACCCGACCAGATTCTGGTACGATACCTAACACGTATCTTATACGATACCTAACCAGATTCTGATACGATACCCGACAGGTATCTACCTGACCATATTCTGGTACGATACCTGACAAAGTATCTACTTGACTAGAACCTGGTACGATACCTGACAGGTATCTCATATGATACCTGACGAGATTCTGGTACGATACCTTACATGTATCTACTTGACCAGAACCTGGTACGATACCTGACAGGTATCTAATACGATACCTGATAGGTATCCGACACGATACCTGACCGGATTCTGGTACGATACTTGACAGGTGTCTACCCGACCAGATTCTGGTACGATACCTAACAGGTATCTTATACGATACCTGACCAGATTCTGGTACGATACCTAACAGGTATCTACCTGACCAGATTCTGGTACGATGCCTGACAGGTATCTACTTGACCAGAACCTGGTATGATACCTGACAGGTATCTCATACGATACCTGACGAGATTCTGGTACGATACCTTACATGTATCTACTTGACCAGAACCTGGTATGATACCTAACATGTATTTAATACGATACCTGACCAGAACCTCGTACGATACCCGACAGGTATCCGATACGATATCTGACCAGATTCTGGGATGATACCTGACATGTATCCGATACGATACCCGACCAGATTCTAGTACAGTACCTGACAGGTATCTGATATGATACTTGATCAGAACTTTGGTACGATGCCTGATAGCTATCTAGTACTCCCCCTCCACCTATTTCAAGACCTGGTGAGGGAGCCTTGGTTCCTATCAATAGAGGAAATTAGCCTCCATCCCCGCGATTCAAATACCGCTTGCCAATCTCACGATATAGATCTGGCATATGCAAGACTCGGGATACCTGAACAGACTCGGTTTCACTCGTCAGGTACCTAGCGCAATGGCTTTAGTTATCGAGAGGAACACCGCTCTCCACATCACTAAAGGGCTAACCTCAACGAGCAATCTTGGTTCTTCCGAGAACCACCTGCCCGTGTACCTTGTAACAACTCGATCTCTCTCCAACAAGAGGAATCTGAAATTTTTCGCATGTACATGGAAAGAGCTAATGTTGCTCCTCAAAAATTGAACGCTCAGGTTCACAAAACCACGAGCTCGGCTCCTGAACTCGAAAACATAATTGAAGAGACTTGAGGAACTCTGTCTAATGATCGAACCGCGAGTTCGTAATCGGAGATACGAGAAAAATCCGTATTCCCGAGTACGGCAGAACCTCGGACCCTAAAGCTCACCTAAAAGCCTTTAGGCTGGCTGTTGTTAAAGCCCACTTCACTCATGAAGAATGCGAGGCAGGCTACTGTCGGAATTTCCCCGAGAACTTGACAGAAACAACCCTCGATTGGTTCTTAGAGCTTGAACCAAACCCGACGGGATAGCTACTATTCGTGATAGCCAGAAGGTGTCACGTATCTGCTATCTGGGAATTTTCCAAATCATTAAGGAATCAACCCAATAGCAATTACAGATCCAGGAAGAGAAAGAGATGCAACAAAACATCCGAGGTCCACCAAGGAGCCTCATCAAACAAATTTGTATCAACGACTCTAACCTTGAACGACAAGTAAACATCGGGTCTGAGCTACCTATCGAAACAAAGAGGCAACTCATAGAATTCCTCAAGAAAAATGTCGGAACTTTCGCATGATCAACCGATGACATGAAAGGAATCGACCCAAGTGTGACCACCCACAGGCTCAACGTGGACCCCACATTTAAGCCAATCAAGCAAAAACGTTGAAAGCTAGGCCTAGAGAAAGCTCAGGCAGTAAACGACGAAGTAGACAGACTAACGAAGGTTGGTTTCATTTGGGAGGTTCAGTACCCTGACTGGCTAGCCAACCCGGTTGTAGTCAAAAAGAAAAACGGGAAATGGAGAATTTGCGTTGATTTCGCAGACCTAAACAAAGCTTGTCCAAAAGACAGTTGCTGGCAATTGCTGGCCATAAACTATTGTCCTTCATGGATGCATTCTCAAGATATAATCAGATAATGATGGATCTTGAAGACCAAGAAAAGACCGCGTTTATAACAGAACAAGGAACCTACTGTTATAAGGTGATGCCTTTTGGTCTAAAGAATGAAGGAGCAACTTACCAAAGGCTTGTAAACAAGATGTTTGCCCGACAGCTCGGAAAAACCATGGAGGTCTACATTGACGATATGTTGGTTAAATCCTCAATAGCGGATGACCACGTTTCCCACTTGAAGGAATGCTTCGATATCTTAAACAAGTATGATATGAAGCTAAACCCCGCTAAGTGTACCTTCGGAGTATCGTCAGGTGAATTCCTCGGATACCTGGTAACCGAACGAGGTATCAAGGCTAACCCGAAACAGATATCTACCTTTCTCAAGATGCCATCACCTAGAACTACTCGAGAGGTACAAAGATTGACCGGACGAATCGCCACCTTAAATCGATTCATCTCCAGGTCTACCGACAAATGTCTTCCATTCTACAAACTTCTTAAAAATAACAAGAAGTTTCTCTGGGATGAGAAGTGTGAGGAAGCCTTCAAACAGTTGAAGTCTTACCTCTCGAAACCTCCCATACTGTCAAAACCAGTCGAGGGAGAACCATTATATTTCTATGTCTCCGTATCACCAGCCGCAATTAGCAGCGTACTGGTACGAGAAGAGCAAAACGGACAGAAACCTATCTATTACACTAGCAAGAGTCTAATAGATGCAGAATCCAGGTATCCCGCTATGGAAAAGCTAGCTCTAGCTGTCGTAACCGCAACCAGAAAGCTCCGACCTTATTTCCAAACACATTCGATTGTCGTGATGACTTCTCAGCCATCATGCACAGTCTTACATAGTCCTAGCCAATTCGGACGCCTGACCAAATGGGCGATTGAGCTCAGCGAATACGACATAGAGTATAGACCTCGAACCGCAGCTAAAGCTCAGGTTCTCGCCGACTTCATTATCGAGTTAGCCCCCGAGCACCTTGATGAATCGATAACACCAAAATGGTCTCTCCATGTTGACGGAGCATCCTCAAGACAAGCCCCCAGAGATGGCCTAAGGTTGACTTCGTCAGCTGGACGAGCACCCGTTATGTATCTCCACCACATTTTGGTTCCCAAAAATCAGAATTCGCAATTTTAAAAAGCATACCTCTGGGGGCACAGCCCAGACTCCAGATTTGGGCACAAGCTCAACAGGTATCTCCAAGATCATAGACTCCACGAAGCCTGATCCTCGAGATACCTCCGGCGGCATGATCCAGGCCCCAATTACTAAATCAAGATCAGAAGGTATTACCGAGACCTCAAACTCCACGGAGCCAGACTCTCGAAATACCTCCGGGGGCACGGTCCAGACTCACGAAGTTCCTAAGATCGACTCAGAACCCGTAAACGAGCCCGAACAAGACCTCCCCGAATCTCTCCATGATAAAGTACTTGGAAGGGAGGATTGGAGAACTCCTATTATGCAATTCATTCAGGAGGGTGTAGCCCCCCCCCCCCCCCNCGGGAGGCTCAAAAACTCAAAGCATTAAGTACAAGGTATTGCATAATCGACTCCAACCTATACAAACAAAGTGTATCAGGCCCATATCTAAAATGCGTGTAACCAAGTTTGAAGTAGAAAGATTCGTGTAGCGAGACATCATACGCCGCCATGGGGTCCCTTACAAAATCGTAACAGATAACGGATCGTAATTTCTATCCGACGATTTCACAGCTTTTTGCGAAAATGGAACATACACCTCACTGCGTCCACACCTCGATATCCTCAAGGAAACGGACAGCCGGAGGCTGCTAATAAATCAATATTAGCAAACTTTAAAAGACGTTTAGGTACCAACAAGAAGTCTTGGTCGGATAAGCTACATGAGGTCTTATGGGCAGGTTGTACAACCCCAAGAAAAGCTACCGAGGAAACCCCTTTCTCTTTAGCTTACGGGATGGAGGTTGTAGTCCCAGTCGAAAGCCTCCGATTAAGCCTCTATACCTCAAATCGTGAATTCAACAACCAGTTGTTGCTTGACAACCTGGACCTAGTTGAGGAATGCCGAAACCAGGCAATAATTTGTATACAAAACTATCAACAGGCAATGGCTCGACACTACAACTCCAAGGTGAGACCTCGAAGATTCGTAGTAGGAGACCTTGTACTACGAAAAGTTTTTGACATAACCAAATAGCGAGGCGCCAGAAAGTTAGGTACCAAATATGAGGGTCAATATCGAATCGTCCACGTGGTACGTTCCATAGTCTTCAAGCTCGTAAAGGTACAAACCGAGGTACCAGAAATACGATCATGGAATGCCATGAAACTCAAGAAGTATTATCACTAGGTACTATAACAATTGAACTACGTTAGGCTTGATCCCTTAACTGGGTACGTAGGCAACTCGACACGACGAGTTCAACCCCCATCTTATTAGTCACTTTATATGTCGTTCAAGAGATGCAAAAGTCTGAATAAATAACCAAAGGTCAAGGACCTTCGCCACCTGGAAATTAGAAACCAAGAAGCTTCACTTGCTTAGAAGATTTCATTATGTTAAAACATCAATCTCAGGTTCCCAGAGACCTGACACTTCATCACAAGTCCCTAGAGACTTGACACTTAATCATAGATTTTAAAATCTTATCACCTATTCCGGGTTTACAAAAACTTGGTGCTTAGTTAAAGGTCGTATAAACCTAGCATGTAATTCAGGTTCCTAGAAACCTGACGTTTAAGGGTCAAGAGAGACCTGATACCTAATTCAGGTTCCTAGAAACCTGACATTTAAAGGTCCAGAGAGACCTAACGTCTAATTCAGGTTCCCAGAAACCTGACATTCAAAGGTCCAGAGAGACCTAACGCCTAATTCAGGTTCCTAGAAACCTAACGTTTAAGGGTTCAGAGAGACCTGATACCTAATTCAGATTCCTAGAAACCTGACATTTAGAGGTCCAGAGAGACCTAACGTCTAATTCAGGTTCCCAGAAACCTGACATTCAAAGGTCCAAAGAGACCTAACGCCTAATTCAGGTTCCTAGAAACCTAACGTTTAAGGGTTCAGAGAGACCTGATACCTAATTCAGATTCCTAGAAACCTGACATTTAGAGGTCCAGAGAGACCTAACGTCTAATTCAGGTTCCCAGAAACCTGACATTCAAAGGTCCAAAGAGACCTAACGTCTAATTTAGGTTCCTAGAAACCTGACATTCAAAGGTCCAGAGAGACCTAACGTCTAATTCAGGTTCCCAGAAACCTTACATTCAAAGGTCCGAAGAGACCTAACGACTAATCCAGGTTCTTAGGAACCAAACGTTTGAAGGTTTAACCTAACACCTAATACATAAGGTCTTAAAATCCTTACAACTGACTCAGGTTCCAAGAAACCTGATGCTTAAGGTCTTAAAATCCTTACAATTTATTCAGGTTCCTAAAAACCTGACATGCTTTTAAAGGTCTTAAAATCCTATCATAAAAATCAGGTTCCTAGAAACCTAAAAGGTCTTAAAATCCTATCATCAAGGATAGGTTCCCAGAAACCTGATACTTCAAAGGTCTTAAAATCCTATCATTAAGTACAAGTTCCCAGAAACCTAATACTTCAAAGGTCTTAAAATCCTATCATCAAAATCAAGTTCCTATAAACCTTAGAGGTCTTAAAATCCTATTAAGTTTCTAGAAACCTAAAAGGTCTTAAAATCCTATCATAAAAATCGGGTTCCTAGAAACCTAAAAGGTCTTAAAATCCTATCATCAAGTACATGTTCCCAGAAACCTGATACTTCAAAGGTCTTAAAATCCTATCATCAAGTACAGGTTCCCAGAAACCTGATACTTCAAAGGTCTTAAAATCCTATCATCAAAATCAAGTTTTTAGAAACCTTAGAGGTCTTAAAATCCTATTAAGTTTCTAGAAACCTAAAAGGTCTTAAAATCCTATCATCAAAATCAGGTTCTAAGAAACCTTAAAGGTCTTAAAATCCTATTAAGTTTCTAAAAACCTAAAAGGTCTTAAAATCCTATCATTCAAATCATGTTCCTAGAAACCTTAAAGGTCTTAAAATCCTGTTAAGTTTCTAGAAACCTAAAAGGTCTTAAAATTCTATCATTAAACTCAGGTTCCCAGGAACCTAAGCAATTTCGCTAATCCGCCAAGTCCTATATTAAAACTCAGACCGCTAGAAGCCTAGTCCTTTAAGGGCCTCGAACCCGCATATCGATTTCAGGTTCCAGTAACCTGATCCTCGATGAGAACTGCTCAAGGTTCCAAGAAACCTGACTCAAAGGTTCCTGAAAGCCTAACGTTCGAAGGTTTTTAGATACCTAACGCTCAAAGGTTTTCAGAAACCTAACGCTCATGGGTTCTCGGAAACCCAACGTCCAAATAAAGGTTTAAAGAAGAAGAAGAAGAAAAAAAAACGAATGTGCAAGACTTAGCCTCTCATGGAGATCCGTGTAATCTTGAGGCTCAACTAAAGGTATTTAGGTAAACCTGAATCACTCAAAGAAAAAGTCAAAAAGGAGTAATACTCCTGCGAGGGCCTAGATCTTCCAAACGATCTCTTGATTCAGCTCGATGAGTAACTACTTAATCGATCAACCCTAAGCAAACACAGAAGTGAGGTAAAACCTCAACTTCAGATATCTATACCTGAGTCAATGTCACGAGACTTTATGCTCAGCGACAAAGCTTGAACTCACCAATGGCAACCTTTGAGTAGCCCAAACGAGTTGTAAAACAAAGACACTTGACATTAAAACAGACATCGAAGTCTGAAACCAAAATGAGATATGGGTTTAAACGCCTCTTTAGGTGACAAGTGCAGAGTCAAATCATCATAAAGATAAAGCCTCATCAGGCAAAGTCTTAACTCAAAGATAAAGAGAAGGAAGAGAAAGGCATCCTGGTTCGCAACATCCTGAGCTTTAGCCTCTTTACAAACCTATTCACGAATCACGAGAGTAGATTATGGTCAGCATCTGGGACGCGATCCGCATCCGAAACCTCGGAGCCTCGGTCCGGATGCTGGGGGCAACTGTTGGACCCGAATTTACACCATATTTCTTCATCATTATTGGGCGTTGCTTTTTGGCTTGATTGAGTCAAAAATGTTAGTTGAAGATCCGCACAAATCTCGGCCTCGTGCAAAGGAGGGAAGAAGTCAAAGCTAAGATAATGAGAGAGCACGTGCAACAACTTTTCACTCCTATAAAAGACAAAAGATGTGGATCAAGGTGGGGGATCGGGTCTTTCCTCATCCTCTTCTTTAATTTACTTATAAAAAAGCCTTATAGTAAAGACTTGAAGAAGATCATTTTATTCATAATTCTTTATAATGGTAGAATTATCTTCTTATTCTTCACGTTCACATGAATAAAACAGCAACAATACTTATATTTTGATTTCTTCTCGTTCATTCAACAATTGAATTCAAATTCTCTTTTATTATTCAATCAAATCACTTGTAAATTCATTCATTATCAATAAAAGAAACCTCTCGATTTAAAAGTCCTAACGGGATTCATCCCAAAGAGCCTTCTTCTTTCTCAAATCCATATAAATTCTAAATTTTGGATTCCGCATCCAATGATTCTATTCCCAATGTCTAGGGTTTGTTTTCTTCCTTTGTCCCTTTAGTGATTTAACTTTACAATGTTGTTGATCTGTGTGGATGCTAAATCCACACCTAGAATTTGTAAAATAAAAAGAGAGAAGAGATTCGTGGGTGAAATCCCGTTTGAGCTAAAGATGAAATGATTAACGAGATTTTTGTATTAATAAGGTTTGTTTACGAGTGATTTGGTTGAACAATCAAATAGAATAAGAATATCATTGTTACACGAATACAAAGAAATATAAACGTAAGTCTTTTGTTCTTTTGTTGGATGATTCGAATGGAGAGTTCTGGGAGGAGGAAGAAGCCCCTTTCTCTATGCCTCCTATTCCTTTAATTAGATTTTAGAGCGTTCCTCCTTTATCTCAAGTTGTTGTAACTGCTTCCGATATTTTCTCCTCTAATGG
>OVAN01000363.1:0-40974 GCA_900406275.1 Anastatica hierochuntica
AAATATTGTACAAATTTTAAAAATAATATATTTATTTTCGTTTATTAATTTCATTTCATTTTAATATTTTATAATTTTATATATAATTTAAAAATTAATTTTAAAATTTATTTAATAGTTGCAAAAATCTACAGTTAAGTTGCTAATTCGTCGTTAAATTGTTGTAAATTTACGACACTTTAACGACAAATGTTGAATATAATCGTCGCTAAATCGTCGTAAAGTTACGACGACTTAACGACGTCGTTTTCATACGTTGTCGTTAAATCGTCGTAAAGTTACGACGATTTAGCGATGAAAATTTGTTCCAAAATTGATGTTTATACGTCGTTAGTTTACAATCAGTTTACAACGATTTAGAGATAAAACTCGTTTCCTCGTTAAGTCGTCGTAAATTAACGACGAATTTGCGACGAATTTTTAACATCGAATTTACGACGAACTTCTATCGTCGTCAACTTTACGACGAATTAATGACGATTTTTCTTTTGCGACGATCCATTAACGACGATTTTGATTTCGTCGTTAATTCGTCGGGACGTATACCGACGATTTCGATCGTCGTTAAACGTCTGTTTTCTTGTAGTGTATCCATCATTTTGGGGTAGATGTTGCTTGAGTACGTTGCATAATAATATTCCTTTGTGTATGACGGACAAAAAAGTGCGGCCACATCCATCTTAAGCTCAGGAGCAGCGGCGATAGCATATGACCAAGGTACCATCTCAACATCATACACACCAATTGACATTTCCGATGTAGGAAATCAACGATACAATCTCTATGTCCTCCTTTCACGTGGAATCGCCAATTATCTATGCGTTCAACCGTCATTTTGTCAGCATAAAACTGATGAATGGTCAGCAAATATTCAACCCCCTTGCTATGTCTTGTTGTGAGCTTCATAGAATCTCCATGCCTTCTAATATACCACCTTCCTAGCTTCTCTTATATAAACTCCAAAAGGAATGGTGTGAAGTTTATAGATTCGGCGATGTTACTCATTTGTATGTTGTATCTATGTCCCAAAAAGTGAACTCGTGCCCATAGATTGAATCCTGCTTCCTCCAAGTAACCTGCAAGGTCGGGATTCACCCCCGTATTGCATCCATGATTCTATTAAAATAATGATGAGTATACGCATACGCAGCGGATTTCACAAGTATATAAGGTTTCTTCCCCTGAAGTTGGTGACAATTTTATCTTGAAGGTGATAATAACATATCCCTCTTGTTGCCCATGGCATAACTGTTTCGATTGCATTCTTTATCGAGACGTCCCAGTCGGAAACTATTGCTAAAGCATATTGATAAGAGACACATCCACTCAACTTGGTAAAAAACAAACGCCATGATTCATCATCCTCAGCGTCCACAATAACAAAAGCTAATGGGAATATCTGAAAATTTGCGTCTTGGCCGCAAGCCACTAGTAGAACACCGCCATACTTCCCCGGTAGATGACGCCCATCCACCATCATAACTCGTCTAAGATATTGAAATCCGGCAATCTAGGCTCCAAGAGCAAAGAACATATATTTGAATCTGTTTTGATCATCGAGTAGGAGATCAGTGACGGTTCTGGGATTGGCTTGTTGGACATGGTATAGATACAAAGGCAAGTGCTCATACCCATCTTCTGTTGTTCCTCTAACCAATAATTGTGCAAATGTCAAAGCTCTGTAGGAAGTAGTATAGTCCATCTTCAAACCAAATTTCTTCTTCATTGAAGATCTAATCATCTTCGGCGTTACTCCATCAATTTTTCCACATTCATCATAAAACAACTTACCAATATACCTTGGAGCATAGCGTTTGCGCAAAGAAATTCGGTCCGTCACTGAGCAAGTATGTTGTTTCTTGCACAAAGTCACCCAAAACGTATTTGGCTCGTATTTCACTGCTCCTCTAACCCTCCAATTGCATCCTTTCACACGACATTTAGCAACAAATAGTTTTTTTTCAAGACTTATGCACTTTGTAGGAGAATTTCTTCATTATCGCTGTCAAGCAGACATTGGATATAAGCGCATCCTTCGAAGGAAAACTTGCTGTGACAAAGAAACCATCCGACCATGCCATGTTCATTCTTTGGCCTTAACCAACGAAGCTTCCTTTCGCACCAAGAAACGTGTTATCATCCTCATTTTCACTAACATCTTCATCTTTAACTTTCCCATACACACTGTAAACTTCAAGGAATTCGTAATCTACTTCATAAGCAAGATATTCTTCCGCACAATAATCATCATCTTTGACGTTACCAACTCCCTCACCACCATCAGATGACATATCCATATCTTCATCTTCCAATTTTTTGCATCTTCCTCATAGTCTTCATCATCATTACCATCTTCCTCAGAGTCCTCAACACCACCCTCGTCGTTTTTCCCACTAGTCATCCCCACGCCACTCGAGACACAAAGCCGTATAACATGGATTTTACTCAACTCGACCACAAACCGCACTTTTCTATCATTTGAGATACACATTGGTAGGGTAGGAGAATCAATATCCATTTGTTTCAACATAGAATCCGGTAGCGAATAGGTTAAGACCAACTCAGTGTTCTTGTCCAGATTGTAATCGTCTTGTGCCATCACAATAAGTTCACAATGTGTATAAGCATCACTCAAGAAGAGCATTCTCCCGCCTTTGCGATTATCCACCTCAAAATGCCACTTCAAGTGTCTCATCACCCATTCTCCATAGAAAACAGGTACTTGAACCATTATCTGCAAGAAAATTCATGTACAAACACCATATTAGCATTCGTGATTTTATAAAATTAACGTCTAAGAAAGTTAGTAGAAGAGACTTCAAAAGAAGTCTCAGAGGAGACTACGTTTTTAAGTCTCAAGCGCATTTTTGGGGGAGAGTTCAAAATGAAGTCTCATATATGGGGTATAATTTTGCAATTGACCAAAGTTTGACTTTCTGTGGAGACATCATGACGAAATCTCAAATGGTTTGAGACTTTATCGTGAAGTCTCCTGAAAAGTAGGGTTTAGTTTTGCAATTGACTGAGTCTTGACTTTTTTCAGGAGACTCCACGATGAAGTCTCCTTTCTGGTGAGACTTTACGCTGAAGTCTCACAAAATTTGAGACTTCACAATGAAATCTCCCGTAAAGTAAGAGTCTAATTTTGCAAATGACCATGTTTGACTTTTTTCAAGAGACTTCATCGTAAAGTATCCTAAGACAGAGGGTTACTCTTGCGTTTGACCAAAATTTTTGATCCATAGTCTAGAGACTTCACTCTGAAGTCTCCCATGTTTTCCGATGGTTCGAGACTTCATGGTGAAGCCTCTCCAATAGTCAAAGTTTTAAAAATTTTGGTCAAATGCAAAAGTAACTCTTTTTTCCAAGGAGACTTCAGAACAAAGTCTCGATACACGTGCTTTTTGCGAAGACTTCACGATGAAGTCTAAAAAGAAAGTCAAACTTACGGTCAAATGCAAAACTAGACCCTTTTACGCAGACTTCATGTTAAAGTCTCAATTCCGGTTTTTTGTTTTCAAAGGAACTCTGAGATTTTAAAATGAAGTCTTATGAAAATAAATCAATTACAAAATTAGACCCATGTTGACTATGAGACTTCAATATGAAGTCTCTGTTCTGTAAATCGGCGAAATGCACGTAGAAACTACCTTAGGAGCTCGTTTTACGCTTCGTCGACGTCCAAGAAATGCTTACGCCACCATTACCCAAGAAACCCAGTCGTTTTTATGNTCCAGTCGTTTTTATGCACGAATTTTGACGAAATTGGAGAGGAAATTGAAAGCTTTAGCTCAAGATAGAGCATTAACATCTCAAATGTCGGTTGTTTGAAGCATTAACATCCCAAATATCGATTGTTTGAAGCATTAACAGCTCGATTTTGGTTGGTAATGGTGGTTGGGGAATATTGAAGATGATGGCACTTTCGTAATTACGTGCACATTTTTGGGTTATTTCATTTGAAACCCATACGTGAGACTTCTTTGTGAAGTCTCTGACTGGNGTAAATACTTCGCTTCGTGAATGGCAGTTTAAGACTTTTTAAAAAATGAGGGAAGTGGAATCTAGTCTAGCATTTGACTTCAAAAAGGGTCTAGTTTTTCAAGAACCCCTAATTTTACTATAGGTGATCTTATGTTAAAAGGAAACTATTTTTCTCGGTTTTGTTAAAATATTGTTCTTCAAAATTGTCGTAAGAGTAGATTTTGAATTTTTTATGTTTTGTATTTTTCTAAAGTATTAATTAAAAATATTTTCATTCTAAAGTTCACAAATATGTTATAATATTTTAAATGCAAATCACTTTTAGATAGTTATATTTTAACTCAAATTTAATTAATAAATTTAAATATGTACAAATTAAATGGACATTTAAAACATAATTTAATGTTTATGTGTGCTATTAAATGGACATTTAAAACTTAATTTAAATCACCTTTTTTTTTAGGTAGACACTTTAAAAGGAGAGAAAAGTGTGGTATTATCCTCCTATATATTAAATTACACTTAAGTGAAATTTGCTTATGTGTCATTTATATAAGAGCTTTCAACATTAACCTTATAATTTGATTGGTTAAACGATTTGGAATTATAGTTTAATTTTGATTTATTTAATTCTTTTATAAAATAAATAAATCCTCCTGTATATTAAATTAAAGTACACTTAAGTGAAATTTGCTTATGTATCATTCGTATAAGCGATTTTAACATTAACCTTATAATTTAGTTGGTTGAATGATTTAGAATTATAATTTAATTTTGATGTATTTAATTCATTTATAAAATAAACAAATAAGCCTGAATCACTTTAACTAACTTTTCAAATATCTTTTAAAATCAATAATTACTAACCAATTGCCAAACATTAAATTATTCAATTTATATCAATTTTGATTTTACCATAAATATACATGAAAAATATACCTAAACAATATACACATTTCGTTCTTACCATAAATATATATTTAAACTCATACAATTAGACGTTTCCATATATTATAGAATGAACCTAAAAAAATATATAAATTTCAAAAAAAATTTTATGTGCATTATAGAATGTGTGAGTTTAAATGATAATTTTTATTTCAATTATATATTAAATTTATTGAATTTTCTTATACTATTGAATCATTTAAAAGGATTATATGTTTATAGAATATTACTAGATATTTTTTTAAATGCTGGATGTTATTGAAGAAGCCAAAATACCAGGCTCGATACAATGTTTGGAGGTCCATCAGGACATAAAAAACTTAAAACAGAGGAATAATAACCAAAGTAAAAGCAGAGAGAGAAGAAATGAAAGGGAAATCAAGATCAATGATCTAAAAAGAAACAAAGGAGAGAGACGCTTTTCCTCAGACCTTGAAAAACCATGATCAGTACCTGCACATTATGAGATAGTCACATTCTCTATATCTGAAGCCAAAACATCATGCAACCATTGAGGGCTTCCTCTTTCAATATACGAATGATATCTATGTCCCTCTGTCACACTCCTTGCTATCTTGTTTGCTGTCGTGTTACATAAGGAAGGGATTGAGCTAATCGACCACTCATCGATACGATTAAGAAACTTGGAAATCTCAAGGAGTATTAACCGAAATTGTGGGAACTCACTGGCCGATTGCACTGCTACCATTACCTGTTGTGATGGCATTTCAAAGATCACCTTCTTGTAGTGGAGTCTGGCAAGACTTTCCGCAGCCTAAAGCATACTCATAAGTTCGGCTTCCAGTGAGCTTTGAGTATGAGAGTAAGACCTTCTACCGTGTAGAAGTGTAACGCCAAGAGCATCTCGTAACATCCAAGAGGACCCACTATTCCTGTGGCTGTTGATCCAAGAAGTACCGATATTACATTTTGTAAAGTCCCTTGGGGGTGGTTGCCAAGTAAGTTGACGCACACTATCCGGTATATTCATACTTGAAACATGGTCCTCGTTACTGTTGGCATGAATCCATTCTTCAGCTTGCTCCTCTGCTCTTCGGAAGATAGTTCGGGGAGTTGAGCTAACCTGCTAAAAAACTAGAGCATTTCGAGCCTTCCAAATCATCCATAATATCCAAGGAAAGAGAGAAGCTTTTTGATTCGGCATCTACGATCTCTTACAAGCTTCCAACAAGTGGTAAACATTAATCATCACTGAGGTATGGGAATATTAATTTTGTGGGGGNAGCAAAGGTCCAAAGTATGAGCTGCTACAGGGCATAAGAATAGAACATGACATATAGTTTCTTCACACATGCCACATACCTTGCAAATTGGATCAACATACATTCCACGACGTATTAGCCCCTGAGCAACCGCTAAAGCATCGGAGATTGCTTTCCAGAGAAAGTGTTGGACCTTAGGACTAGTTTTCAGTTTCCAAATCTGCGACCAAACTCTCTTTTCCAGCATAGAAACACCAGGGAGCTCAGGTTCCAACCTTTCTTGTAATGTAGTAGCAAGATCATATCCACTTTTGACATTATAAGAACCTGATTTGGAGAAGTTCCATAAATACTCATCCTTTAACGATCTAGAGGTTTTCATATTAAGTACTAGATTAGCATCATCTTCACTAATTAGTTGGCGAACTCGGACCTCATCCCATTTATCCTCATCTTGTATGAGTAGATCCGAAACAGTGATACTAAAGTCAGGTATTGCTTGGCGGCTAGAAGGAGGTCTTGGAGGAGAAACCAGAAGCCAACTATCTAACCAGATTAAAGTATCTCTGCCATTACCAATACTCTTTGACAAACCCTGCCCGAGGAGTTCTCGGCCGTATAAAATGCTTCTCCTAGTATAAGACGGTTTGTAGCCCAACGTACTTGCCATGAAGGACCCGTTCTCAAAATATCCGCTTTTATAGACTCTGGCCAGTAGAGATTGAGGTTGAGAGAGGATACGCCAAGCTTGTTTACAGAGAAGGGCTTGATTAAAGAGGCTAATATCACGAAATCCTAATCCTTCTTCTTCTTTCTTCCGACAAATTTTCTTCCACGCCACCCATGGTAGTTTCTTAGGAGAACTACAACTACTCCACCAAAACTCTAACATCGCGCTTGTTATTTTCTGACACAATTCTTTAGAAAGTTTAAAAGAGGACATCGCATAGACGGGTAGCGCTGAGGCTATCGCCTTCAAAAGAACTTCCTTTCCACCTTGTGAGAGAGATTTGGCGAACCACCCATGTAGTCGGGCTTGTAGTTTTTCTTGGATAAAGTTTAGTAACTTCCGTTTTGATCCGCTAAAACACTCCGGTAAGCCCAAATATTTGCCTTCTCCTCCTTCATTAGTGATGTTTAGAACCTGTTTAATAGCTGAACGTACGGACTCTGGAACCTTTGAGCCGAACATGACAGAGGATTTTGCGTTGTTTATCATTTGACCTGAGACATCTCCATAGATTTTAAGACAACACATAACCTCTTCTCCCTCCGCTATAGAAGCACCACAAAGTAAAAGACTATCATCCGCGTATAGAAGGTGGTGAACACAAGGTCCCATAGGAGATAACTTGATACCATTCAGACTTCGTCTTCTTTCTGCTTGGTTCAAAACATTTACCACAGCTTCCGCACTCAAGATGAAGAGAAACAGAGAAAGAGGGTCTCCTTGGCGGATACCACGTTCCGGTTTTATAAAACCATGGTTTCGGCCATTGAGAAGCACCATATAGGTAACTGTGGAGACACATGACATGATCCAACGAGTCCACCATCTCTCGAAACCCATTTTCTCCATAAGAATTTCTAAGAAATTCCATTCGACTCGATCGTAAGCTTTCGACATGTCAGTCTTGATCGCCATTGAATTTGCGGAGATTGTAGCATTAGTGCGTAGCGCATTGATCATCTCATATGCGATAAGGATGTTGTCGGAGATTAGCCTTCCGGAAATAAAATCTCCTTGGGTATCAGAGACCAAGGACGATATAATCTGTTTCAGTAGACTATAAAGGATATTGGAGATGATCTTATAGTGAACAGAACATAGACTAATCGGCCTTAACTCCGTCATCTTCGTCGCAGGTTGAACCTTGGGTATTAGGAAAATTTGCGTGTACTTCCACTCTGTCGGCATGAGTGATGTTCAAAAGAACTGTTGAATTTCATCTGTTATGCAAGGTCCTACAATCGGCCAGTACCGTTAATAGAAAACACTAGAGAAGCCATCCGTGCCAGGTGAGCTAGATCCTTTTATCGCAAAAACCGCATCTTTTATTTCATTGTTACTGATTGGTCTTGTAAGTTTTCTGTTCATCTCTTGGGTGACAGAAGCTTCGAAGCCATCGAACAGAGTTTCCAAATCCGAGGGGTTTGAACTGCGGAAGAGATTTTGATAGTAAGCTACTGCGACACTACCTTTAGAGCCCTCCGAGTATTGTTCTCTTCCATGATCATCGAGAAGCATAACCACTCTGTTCTTGATCTGTCTTCCTTTTACACAATTATGGAAAAAAACTAGTGTTTTTATCCCCAGCTTTTAGCCATTGTTCACGACTTCTCTGCTTCCAAAAAAGCTCTTCTTGTTTATAAGCCATCGCTATTTGCTGTTTCAGAGATTTCATATAGTTATTGTCGGGGAAAACTTTAGACACTTCTGCTTCCAGGCTTTGTTTCAGTTTTGATAATTCATCCTTTAAATTTGTATTGGCCTGTTTCTTCCAGAGAGAGATTTCTCTACGTACACTGTTAATTCTTTCCTCAAGTGATGGTCTCTGATCCGATTGAAAATTACACCAGCCCTTTCGAATAGTCTCCTCAAAGCCTCGTTTATTGATACACCTTTTATCAAAGTAGAAGCGGCCACGACTTTGATCCTCTGCTTCAAGTGCAAAGCTGATGCGGATCGGGCGATGGTCAGATGCAAGCATTTCCATATAATACATGTGTGTTCTCGGGAACAACTTGAACCACTCATCATTTCCGAAGCTACGATCTAGACGGCATTGAATCAAAATGGTATCTCTCCATCCACCCCATGAAAGAGAGTTACCAGAACTGTGAACTTCTTTGAGTTTGCAATTTTCAACCAAGTTTCGGAAATCCCAGAAAGTGGACTCTTGTCTCAACGGACCACCAACTTTTTCTTTGTTGTTAAGCAATTCATTAAAATCTCTTGCCATTAACCAATCCTCGTTTCTACTTATGCCAATATCAGTAAGAGCATCCCACACTTCTTTCCTTCGTGAGTTTACCGGATCACCATAGATAAATGAGAGAAAGAAAGATAAAGAGCCCAACTTGACATTTAAATCAAGGATCCTTTTATCCGCAGACATTAACTCAACTTTATAAATATTCTTCCAAAACACAGCTAAGCCACCGCTAAGGCCAATAGGCTCAACCGTAAACACTTCGTCATAACCCAAACTATCTTTTAAACCAACAACATAACTAGACTTTTATTTTGTTTCCATAAGAAAGAGAAAATCCGGAAAATAGTCTTTACGAATTTCCCGTAAACGAAGAACTGTCTCGGTGCTTCCAGCTCCTTGACAGTTCCAACTCATTATGCTCATTACACTGGCAGCGGCTTCAATACGGAAGCCACCGTTTTCTCTTGTGTTTTTGGACTCTTGTTGGTTACATCTTCAACTCTCTCTTCGTAGACCTTACGCTTCATTGTCTGGTTTTGTTGAACAGTCACGGTTTCCTTCTCATAGGAAATCACTCTCTCTGCTGCAGCTTTCCTAGCTCTCCTCTTCCAAGACGGCGGTCTCCGTGTTTCCTTTTTATTTCCCTTAAGGTTACCGGAAGCAGAGGGTTTCAGAGAAACTCCTAAGCTAAAACCCGTCGAACCCTGGACAGTAAAGGTCGAGCTGCCACGCTTAGAAGAAGAAGAGTCTGCTGCAGTAGCAGTAGGTAAGTGAGGATCTGCAGTTAACTTCAAACCACTGTCTTGTTGAGAGAGATTTCTTGGGGTGGAAGAAACTTCCTCTTCATATCCAAAGACGTGGCTTTTTCCTTTATTCAGATTAGTTGTAACCATGATACAACGTTCCGCATCTTTATCCTTCTTTTCCTCAATTGACTGACGCACTCTTGTGATTCTGGCCATTCTTTCAGTTTCATCAGCGTGAGAAATGTACTGGATCGCCATATGATGTTCCTCTTTAAATAGCTCCGAGAACAGAGGAGGGAATCCGGGGGGTCCATCTAACATATCCTTTGGAGAGGGAGGTTTGTCTCTGCTCAAGCTCAGGTCCGGTTTGAGTGGTTGGAGAAGAGGGCATCTCAGTTTGTCATGAGTGAGCCTTTGGCAATGGAAACATTTCTTACGTAGCTGTTCATATTCGTAGTCAATATTAACAGAGCCACCCCTTGGCAAGTTCAAGACTCTCACATCTTTAGTTGGCTTGGCGATGTCAAACACCACTCTTGCTCTGATGTAATCATGGACTTGAGAAGTTGTCGGATCATAGGCGATCTCCTTCGCTTCACCAACCTTTGAGGCAAGTAGGTCCATTGTCTCCAATTTATAGTGATTGACAGGGATGTTCTTTATGCGGATCCAGACTTCAAACTTTGTCAGAAAGTCATCCAGAGGAGAATCAGTCCACCTTTCAACCAGGACAGTCCAATGGTTAAAGGAGTAATGTCTCTCCGTCAGGATTCTCTGAAGATCTTCCTCTCGTTGGAAGATGAGTTGAAACTTGTCCCGAGCCAGAGCAATACCTCGAACTCTGTCATAGAGTTTCCACATTCTTAGGATGGCTTCGATCAACTTATCCACTGGTTGAGAATCGGGGTTAAGGAGACAACCCAAAACACTCATGGCATTATCATCAAAGACTCTGAATCGCGAACTATCCGGTAGCGTGACTGGAAGATCATCATCGATGGACATTGTCTTGATAGCTAAGTGAAGGTTCTCTGCCATTGACATCCACTTTAGCCGGAGTTTTTTTTCAGAGCTTATGTTTCGAATGAGGTTTCCGGAGCTGAGAGAAACCTCTGTATTTAATAGCATTCCATTCTCTTGCCAATTAGCAATCTTTCTTATATGGTAAGACATATTGAATATGGAAAAGGGAAAGATTTATGCTCGCAAAAGGAAAAAGAATAGATAATCAGAGGGATGATTAGGACGTGATTGCTCGGCTAATAAAGGATAGAAAATAAGTGACTTTCCTAGGATATACATAGCAATTAAGTCGGCACAGAATCCACTCACGATTGAGTGTTAAAGAAGGAAGGTCAAAGACTCTAGACGAAGAGGAGAGGCCTGAGCCGAAAAAAGGACTATTAATAAATGGATTTTCTTATATTGTTGAATCATTTAAAAAGACTATATTTTTGTAGAAAAAAAATAAAAGGACTATTAATAAATGGATTTTCTTATATTGTTGAATCATTTAAAAGAACTATATTTTTATAGAAAATTAATAGTTATTAATAATTTGAGATAAAAATAATGCAAATATTAATATTTGTGTTAAATTGTTAATGTGTTAAGTATGTTACAAAATGTGCGAGTTTAAGTAATATCTTTTTTATCATCTGAATTATTACTTTTATAACAAATTATGAGAAGTAATATATATTTTTTCTAAATTACATATTTCGTTACTATTAAAATATTCTTAGATTTACTCACATATATTAAAATTTTTTTTTATGAAGTCATAAAAGCCAATGGAGTATAAAATTGTATATGGAAATGACTTACAAGGCAATTCAAATTTAACCTACAACGAAAATTTCCGAAAATTTTGATAATATATATGAAAAATGGTAATTAATAATGAAAGAATTAAGTTAATAATATTAAATTTTCCTTGACTATTAACATTATTGAGATATATAAATATGAGTGGTTGTAAATAGTAACAAAAATACATGTTTGATTTTCTCCATTACCAAATTAAAAAAAAAAAGAAACTGATATCTTTGCTAAAAATTGATTTTGTCAATACATCAAACTATTTCAACAGAGTAACTGGAACATAACGTGAAAAAACTTCGTGTTTGACGTCAATGTTCTTCATATGGAGAAACTCTCGATGCTATTTTAACTGATCAAAAGGTATTTTCAAAGGTCGATATTTTTGTATATGACTCTCTGTAACTTGCATGCACTAATCCACATGTAACTCTTTGTTTATGTATATAACTTTTTGATCCATGTTAAGCGAGCAACTATATAGAAAGATAATATATAATAAGTTTATTTTGAATAATATTTCCTTGATACTTTTACATATGATATATTTAGCATTTACATATAATATAATTATAATTAACAATGATACTTCAAGCTAAGCATTTTAATTGTTCCATATGTTCTTTCCTTTTCATATAAACCAATAAAAAGTTTCATTTTGATTTCATATTTATATAAGGTTGAAGACAAGGAAAACAAGAAAGAAAAAGAAGATGGTGATCAAGTTGAGGAATCAGAAGGAGATAGATGATTACCTTTGATGGTTATTAGTCTTGTATGCATCATTTTTTATCTGTTACATTGGTTGTTTGATCAAAATTTACTAACTAAAATTTTATGTTAAACATGTCGTAAATAAACATTTTTTGAGTTAATTCACAAGAGAATGACGTTAATGAGTTCTTTTAATTATAACCTAATTATAAAGTATTGTTAATTGAGTTCGTTGGGTAAATCACATAGGTAGATGCATAATCATCTTATATTATTTTATTAAAGAAATAAAAAAAATATTTGTAGTATAAAATACTTTAAATCAAAATCATCTTATATCCGATTTTAAAAATTAAAGATCATATAAAATTGAATATTTAATGTTACAAATAAATAGAATCATAGAATTTTCTATTTACAATGATGAAAAATTTTATAGAAAGTTAATATATAAATTTAGTAGAAAATCACTCTTTGTTGAAAATTAATAAAATTGTTCATATTAAAAACTATAAATATTATTAATTCATATCGAGTATTTTTCTAGATCCATTATATATTGTACAAAAAAATTTTAGTATACATGAATTCATATTGATTCTTACATAGAAAGTAATATTATTCGAAATCTTACATATCACCATATTTACATGGAATTCCATCTTACATGTTCTACATTATATTATCGATATTTTTTGAGAAATAAAATCACATCTAAATTACTATAAATGAAAAATATATTTTACTATGATAAGTAAAATAATAAAATATCACTATATAGTTAAATATTACTTAAGGGTGAGCGTTCAAACGACGTTCATGTATCCGTTAGAGTTCGATTGGGTTGATTCGGATTACAAGTTTTCGAGATTAGATGTTTAAATTTTTTCAGGTATCTATACATTTCGATTTGTTATTTTTGATTCCAAGTTTGACTCCCATTTAAATTATGTCAGGAAAAAATTCAAATATACCTAAAAATCCTCAACAATCCAATTTTTTCAGATGATCCAGGTATTTTCGAGTATTTCAGACTTTTTTAGATATCTATATATATATTATATGAGAATTCGCTTGTTGACGTGGCGCGCTCACAAAATTTGCGGGTAACGTGGCGCAATTCTGGAGTTTGCAAGTTTTTATTATTTTTTATTTAAAAAACATTTTTCATATACGTGTCATTACTTGATTGGCTAACGGTTTTTTTTTGTTTGAGAGAATATTCACTCGTGTGCGAATGACCAAACTAACCCTACTGAAAATTATGATATTTATTTAAATAAAAAATCGATCATTATCTATCCTCCATTATTAAACCTAAAACGAAATTAATTAATTATAATCCCTAATTCATATAGTCTAGATTTATATATATGGAATAGATGATTGGTTGGTTAGGATACTAAAAGAGCAAACACGGCGGAGCTGAATTTGTTAGGAATAGGGTTGATTAGTTTCATATTCAAAAAATATATGTAAACTCATGGTAATTTACGATATTTTTTGGATATTAAATTCAAAAATAATATATTTAAGTATATATTTATAGTGCAGATATTATCGGGTACCCGAAACATTTAGGTTCGGATGGGTTCGGTTCCAATTTTTCTGATTTAGAAATTTAAGATTCGTTCAGGTATTTCACCGGATTCGATACCATCTTTCCGGGTGGGTTCGACTCGGTTTTTGGTACCAAATTATGATTTTCCTCAAATGTTAACTTTTTTTTTCTTTTCTTCTTCCTAAATTCAAAAACAGATAGTGTTCACAGTAAAATTAACAAACAAGAATATCTCAAGTTACATCAGTATATACTCAAACAAATACGAGTGATCTTTCGTACATTTATACTTTATAATAAGAACTATACAAACAACAAAAAAACTATATGTTAAAACTATAACTACTACAATTTTAATAAAATTATTTTTGCTCGTGCATCCGCACGGACCATCATCTAGTTAAATATAAAATAACTAATACTTTTAAGTATATATTAGTAAGTTAGATACTTTTGGGTACTCAAAATTCTTCGATTTGTTCTAGTTATTCATGTATTGAAATTTTGTATCCATATGGTATTTTATTGATTTCGGTTCAAATTTGATATCACTTTTCTGGAACAGATTCGCTTGATTCCTTCAATCTAAATATTTTGTCCAGCCCTATTTACACTAGCGAATTTGCGGTCATTACCTAGTATATATTAACGCATTCCAATAAAGGAACCATGGCAGTTGTTAAGGATAGAAGAATACTGTAATACATTGCAATTGGTACACCGGGATAGTTGGAGGATGTATTTGAGAAGAAAAAAAAGGCGGTAGCCATCTCATTGCTCTTGAAGCCTGATCCTCTCTACGGAAGAGTATTGCGGTTTGTGTTTTGGCTCTGATGATTTTCTTTCAGGTTTCCTAGTGTTTCAGTTGGTTTCCTAGTGTTTCAGTTTGTATTCTGTTACATTAGGGTTAATAATCGTATACTTCACAGGGAAAAAACAAGATTTTCTTTTGATTAAAGGTTTCTTGATTAATTTAGTTGATATATTTCGCATTTGGTATGGGGCTAGCGTATTAATTAAATCCAAAAAAGAAATGTAAAACAAGAGAAACAAGACATTACGGTCTGCTTTTTAGCACAAGGAAAAAAGAAAAAATTCCCTTCAAATAATCCCAACAATCACATAAGATCAAAAATAAATCCAAAAGAGCACACGGATTGTGATTAATGCATACCATAATAACTCGCCAAAACATGACCCCAAAAAAAAAAAAAAAAACAAATTAGAAACTTGAAACATCTTTAGATTGGTTCGGCTAATGTCTCCGGTTTTACTACTAACCGATTTACCTGACCTGCACAATACCAGCGCTGACCAGTTTTTGAATCTTGTTCATCACCATTGGGTTCCTCATGTGCTCCTGTGCAGCTTTCGGGTTCTCTTGAAAATCCACCAGCACCTGCACAAGTAGACATTATTAGCTCCAACACAGCTTGCGTGTTACCAAAACACTATTTTCAGACAAAACTTTTTTTACCTGTCTCATCACTGGATCTGACAATATGTTCTGGACTTCTGGATCTTGCATTGCCTTCGCTTGTCTTTCCTTCAATTCTTCTGGAGACAAGTCACCGCGGTTCGCTTTGTTTATCTGTTCCACGCATCTGAAAGACAACATACCAAACAACACTTTCACTAAACTGACCTCCACAAGTTTAAAGATACAAGAAAACAACAAGTTACAAACCTTCTAACACCATCAAGCAACTCTTGGTTCTTGGGATCATGTTTCAGCCCTTCTTGATATGTCTCCATGGCTTTATCATATTCCTTCATGAAAAACTGAATAGCTCCTTTCCTGCTGTATCCTTTCGTGAAACTCGAGTCTAGCTCAATGCATTTTTCAGCATCTTTCAATCCCTCTGGTAATGCTCCTAGCTTTGTGTAACACGCAGCTCTGTTGCTGTATGCCTATATATGCATATAATTACGCAGTGAGATTCAAAACTATGTTCTTAACTCGATATGAAACATAATCACTCTTACCCTCACATCCTTCGGGTTTCTTTTGATTGCTTCCGAATAATGCTTCACTGCCTCTGGATACTTGTGCTCTTTAAAGAATTCATTACCTACATCAAAAGCGGAATGCTGAGTGTTGAATCCTCATATCAATTCTCATTGCAAGATTGTAAGTGTAATTAGTACCTTTCTCTCGCTCCTCCTCAGCTACCTTAGGATCAAAGTACTCCTGTTGCTCCAGATCTTTCTTGGCTTTCTCAGCATCGTTCAGTTTCTTCAAGGTGTCTGGATTACGATGCTCTGTAAGAGCTTTCTGGAAAGTCTCAATCGCAGGTTCAAAGTCTTTTGAGCATTTTGCCATTTTTACCATTGCAGACCCCTTCCTAGTAAGTGCTCTTGCTATCATCTTGAAGTCAGAACGAAGCTCTCTTCCTCTTTCGACAGCCTTGTCACAGTCTTCTATGCACTCTTTATACTGGTACACAAAACACGTGTGTAGAGGATCAAACTTGGCTCATGCAGGAACATATAGACCACGAAGAACATCAATACATCTATGTGCTCAAAGTAACAGGAAAGAAACTCACTTCTCCAGAATAAGTGAACACTTACATCCAAAGAACTCAAAAGTCTCCAACAAGTCCCAGATCAAGTCTATCAAAACCCACCAAGATCATCACCGATGAACTAACTAGTGACAAGCTATACTAAACCATTGCTTCATGAACCCTGACAAGAAGTTCATCGTTCAACAAAACAAAAGAGGTTGAAGCAAATACCTTTCCCATCTCAAGATAAACCGCAGCACGATTGGTTAGATACGAAATGTCGTCCTCATCAAGCTCCATCGCCTTAGTGTAATGTTCAATAGCTGTCTCGAAATCCTTCTTTTTGTAAGCAGCGTTTCCTTGCTCTTTTTCTTTTTGTGCCTTCTCCTTCCTCTCCTTCTTCTCCCTATCCTCCTCCGTCAAGTCCATAGGTTCCGGCTCCGGTTCACGCTGCTTCACAATCTCAGGCTCTTTTCTCGGCGGTGAAGACGAATCAGCATCCTGCATCTCTGTGTCTTCTCCAGACGATCCACTGAACTTAACATTCAACAAAACCCCTAACGCTTGCATCACTCTCTTATCCTTCATATGCAGATTTAGATTGTTAGGGTTCTTTTGAATCTCTTGCATCGTTTTGACAAAGTCAGGCTGCTGCAAGTAAACCCTAGTCCCAGGATCCGCCGTCAATTTGGCCCACATCTCCGGCCCTTGAAACGCATCAACGAACGGATTCGAAGACGGCTGTGCGTGTGATCTCGTCGCATCGGCTAATCCCGATTTGAGCATCTCGTTGTTCGGATCAATCTCTAAACCTTTCTTATACGCACCGGTGGCTTCGTTGAACTGAGACAACCCAATATACGCCGCGCCTAAACGACTGTACCCTTTAGACCAGTCGGGTTTAAGCTCGACAGTCTTCTTGGCGTCGGACAACGCCTCTGCGTAACGGTGGAGAGAAGCGTAAGCTGCGGATCGATTCGAATAGAGGACATGATTGGTCGGCGCCAGGTTTATCGCCTCTGAGAAGTGGGTAATGGCTGTTGCGTAGTCGCCAGACGAGAACGCTGCGTTTCCTTTGGCTTTTGCTTCTTCAGCCATCGGATTCGAAGAGGATGAAGAATTGAGGAATTAGCTATGAGAATCTGTTGGGTTGATCTTTCTGGCATTAGGATATGCGAAATTGGTGAAACTTTAAAGAAAGATGGAAGATGGGAAGAGAGAGTGACCAGAGAGTTCTGGAAATTTCGAATTTATCTTTTTTATTTTTTCTTAAGAGCAAAGTGCTCCTATATAACCTCCAAACCCGAAAAAGTTGTCCATTTAACCTGGTTTCAAAATATAATTTAGTTTTGATTTTTTTAAGGCCGAATACCAAAAAAATCCAAGCCGCTAAATAAAATTTAACTCGCACTAAATACAAAGCTACGTCCTTTGGATACAAATATGTCCTACCAACTTAATTAGTTAATAGTCTTATACTTTATTTACTCACACATCAATATATCTAATTAGTTTCATAATTCTATAAATTAGTTGAATAATTTAATAACTTAGTTAGTTTAATAAATTAATCAATAAACTAAACTAATAGTTAAAAATAAATTAGTTTTAAAATTCGGTAAATTTAATTAGTTTAATAATTTATAATGTAAACTTAGTAATTTATTAATAACATATCAAGTTTTTTCAATCATTTTTAAATTTTTGTGTAATTTCAAAAATAATTTATTTATTAAATTATTAAAATAATTAAAATTATTAAAAATAACTTACTTATTATTTATTAAATTAATTTATTTATTAAATTGACTTATTTATTAAATTATTAATTTAGTTTTTCTCGAATTATATAGAGATTTTTTTGACATTTTCCCAATATTTTAATAAATCGATTAATTTAATGAACTAATAAATAAATAAATTTACTAATTAAATAAAATATTAGTTTTAAGTAATTGAATTAGTTTAATAATTTAATAAAATTAGTTTTCAAATTACAAAAAATTGAAAAAGGCTGTAAATAGATTATATAACTCTATTTGTTTTTAAGAAACAAATTAATTTAATAATTAAATAAAAATCCAGTTTGTAATTTTAATAAGTTAATTAATAAATTAGTTTTGAAATATTTAATTATTAAATAAATTCAACTTACTGAATTTTAAAACTAATTTAGTTATTTAATTATTAAATTAATTTATTAAACTAATTAATTTATTAAATTATTAAATTATTTTGTATAGAATTGCGTAACTAACTAGATATATTAATGTGTGAGTAAATAGTGTTAGGAGTAATTTTATTCTCTTAGACTCCGTCCATAGCCTAGATCAAGGAAATATAATTAAACCCCTTAGTTGTAGGTGCTAACCAAGGCCATAGACAAGGACACCATCGCCAAGCCAAGGCTATAGCCGAGGTAGGACGAATATCCCCTAAGTCGGTCTAAGATCTTAAGAGATAAGGACAAATACTTTATTGAATGTTGGGAAATATTCTTTTTGTATGATAAGCTCGAATATAGGAGTCATCCATAAAATAAATGAAAAATCCCTAATTTGAAAGCTATAAATACAAAGGGAATAACCCTAATTCAAGGATCCAAAAGCTTTGACAAAAACACATATACTATTGTACTCGATCTCTCTTAATATAAATAAAAGAAGAATCGTTTACATATTTTCCTCTATCTTTCGCTCAACTCTCTTCCAAAACCCTAAAAACCCATCAACATACCTTGTTCTTGTTCTTCTCCATCGAAGAACGTCCAGAACCCCCCCCCCCCTCAAACAGTTTGGCGCTACAAGGAGGGGGAGATTTCAAAAAGAACAAAGAATCAAAGATGAGCGAAGCTAACAGTTCATCCAAACCAAAGAATATTGATATCCTCGGATCTGTATATGTGGAGAAAATGCACGAGACCGGCGAGGACGCAAAAATCATAGCGAAACTCCAAGAGTACGATCGGATTGCGGCGAAGCTAAATCAGAGCGAAGCTTGCCAGAAAGAGTTGGAAGGCGAGAACGCGATTCTCAAAGCCTCGACGGTGGAGAAAAGCGTTCAGACACCTGATGCAGGCACCAGAGGCGACGAGAGACGTGTCAGGTTCAAGAGGAAGGTTCCACCGATGCAGACGCTGAACGAGACACCGATAACGGTCGCAAAGGAGGAACGAGCACATCAAACTCCAAGCTCAGGTCTAACTCGGACCCGTGGCTCCTACCATAAAAACGGCCCTAGAAAACCTCATGAAGGAAGCACTAAAGAGGCCCATGGACTGGAAGCCATGCTCACCGTCTCTATTGGCCACGAGCACTTGGAAGTCTGTATGTGAAAAGGATTTGGAGCAACCCTCACAGACTCATCGCTGTTATGGTACTCCAACCTAGCAAACGGCTCCATTGGCTCCTTTGTTGCGCTAACGGATCGCCTCATAGAACAATTCGCTAGTAGCCGTACTCTGAGACAAGACTCTAACGAGCTCTACCGAATCAAACAGAGAGAATACAAGAGTCTTAAGGAGTACGTCCGATGGTTCAACGAGGCCAAGGTATCGGTGCCCAACTGCGTCGCCTCTACCGCTATCTCAGCCTTCAGGTAGGGGTTGCTAGGTAGCGGCGACCTCTACAAAGACCTCACTAAGTACCCTTGCCATACGATGGAAGATGTCCTTTCTATGGTCTGGGCCACAGATAAAGTGGGAAGAGGATCCTGCCTATCAAGCTCACATAGCTCTAAAGGCTAGCCCTAAGGTCATCAAGCAAGATCAAGTCCTTACCAGACAAGCGGACGACCTCAAGGTCAAACAGGAACTGGAGGAAGCAGTAAGAGCCCTGCCAATCTATGGGCCAAGTCTGTGGTAGTAGCCAACAAGGAAGAGCATGTGGCTCTACCCAAGCCCGTCGAAGAAGTACTAACCACGATTCAGCAGAGGTAATCGCGGAGCTAAGACGTTTTGCCAAGGACGTCACGTGGCCAACTAAGCCATGATCTTCCGCGTACACCAAAGGAGGAAACTCCGAATGGTGTGGCTTCCACCGAGACTACGGTCACCAAACCAAGAACTGCACTTTGCTAAGACAAGAAATGAAAACCTCTTAGAAAAGGGGCTCCTCAAGGACTTCATTGCCAAGAGAAGTGCCGAGATAACCCAACAACGCCAACCTAGTCGTCCCGAATCTTCAGAAGAATTAAACCAAAAATCACCTAAACATACTAGGGTGATTAAGTCGATCTCAGGAGGATTCGAAGATCAGGCGAAGCTAGGGATCCGCGCCCCACAAGGATTCATGTGTGTTTCGAAGGAGTCGATGAGCGAGGCATCAACAGAAGCAGGAATATGCTTCACTCCTTTCTGTGGCAACAAGGGACAACCTGCTCATGACGAGCTCTAGTTATTTCCTTAACCATGGCTTCTTGCATTGTGAAAAGGGTCTTCATCGACAGCGGAATCTCAACCAATATTCTCTTTGCACGAGCCGCCAAGGAGATGGGGATACCAGACTCTGACATAATACGGAGAGCAAGCGTCCTTGTTGGTTTTTATGGAGAGACAATCCAAACCATCCGGGAAATCACCCTTAGTGTATGGGGAGTGAAAGTCCACCAACAAACCAGGTTCGCTGTTATAGATTGTCCATCTGCATACAATGCCATCATGGGAAGGCCATTGATCCATGAAATGAAGGGTGTCCCTAGCACAATACATCCCTAGCACCCTACATTAAGTCATGAAGTTCCCAACCCCATGGGGAGTAGGGGAAATCAAAGGAGACCTGCAAGATGCTAGGTCCTGCTATGAGATTACTCTCAAAAGCACGCTAACGCTTCCGATACCAGTTTTGGCCAAGGCCAATCCACACGATGAAGAGCCAAAGATCGAACAATTGGATGAAGTCCCCCTGGTTGAAGGTGATTCCACCAGGAAACTGAAGATCAGCTTGTGTCCCTCCTTAGACCTAAAGGAAAGGCTGATAGGGTTCCTTGGGTATAACCAAGACTGCTTCGCCTGGTCACATGTGGATATGCCGGGTATCGACCCCAACATCATCTCGCACAGACTAATGGTTGATCTGGACCACTCACCAGTGAAGCATAAAAGAAGGAAATTCGCCCCCGAAAGAGATGTTATCGTCATTAAGGAAGTAAGTAACCTCCTCGAAGTAGGATTCATACGAGAGGTGCGATACCCTGAATGGCTAGCCAACGTGGTAGTTGTGAGGAAGAAGAATGGGAAATGGAGAGTCTGTATCGACTTCACAGATCTCAACAAGGCTTGTCCCAAGGATCCTTTCCCTCTTCCACACATCGACAAGCTAGTCGATGCCACCACAGAGCACCAACTCATGAGTTTCATGGATGCCTTCAGTGGGTATGATCAAATCTTGATGCACCCCAGTGATCAAGAGAAGACATCGTTTATGATGTCCCAAGGAATCTATTTCTACAAAGTCATGCCCTTTGGCCTCAAAAATGTCGGGTCCACCTACCAAAGGCTGGTCAACCAAATGTTTTCCAAACATATCGGTCAAACCATGAAGGTGTACATTGATGACATGCTGGTAAAATCTTTACTAGCGGAAGATCACATTCTACACATAAACCAAGCCTTCGACACCCTCCGAAAATACAAGATGAAGCCCAACCCGTCCAAGTGCTCATTCGGTGTTAGTTCTGGGCAGTTCTTAGGATATATCGTTACCCATCAGGGAATTGAAGCTAATCTAGAGCAAATAAGAGCGATCTAAGGGATCCCAATGCCGTAAACTCCCAGGGAAATCCATAAGCTCACAGGAAGA
This sequence comes from Anastatica hierochuntica, assembly GCA_900406275.1. Classification (NCBI taxonomy): domain Eukaryota; kingdom Viridiplantae; phylum Streptophyta; class Magnoliopsida; order Brassicales; family Brassicaceae; genus Anastatica; species Anastatica hierochuntica. The sequence goes on from OVAN01000363.1 coordinate 22,242, forward strand.
ATGGCGACCCTTAGCAGGTTCATCTCAAGGCTATCAGACAAGTCGCATCCATTTTTTGAAGCCCTCAAGAAGGGAAAGGAGTTCATATGGGATGATAATTGCAAAGAAGCCTGTGCGGCCCTTAAAGATTATTTATCCACACTGCCATTGCTATCTAAGCCCAAGGAAAAAGAGCCCCTACTATTGTACCTCGCCGTCTCCGACCACGCTATTAGCGGCGTCCTCGTGAGGGAAGAGACCGTCATCCAACATCCTATCTACTACGTTAGCAAATCGCTTCTGGAAGCTGAGACACGGTACAGTCACCTTGAGAAGCTGGCCTTGGCCTTGGTTATAGCAGCCCGAAAACTGAGGCCCTATTTCCAAGCGCATACGATCGTGCTAGTAACCTCAGCTCCTATCAAAGTTGTCTGCACAAGCCCGAAGTGTTAGGTAGGTTAGCCAAATGGACCATAGAGTTGGGAGAATACGATGTAGTCTTCAGGCCATCCACCGCTATAAAGACCCAAGCACTAGCAGATTTTGTAGCAGAATTCGCACCCACTGTTGATCTGTTGGTGAAGGAGGAGCTACAAACTCTCCAAGCCACAAGATCGGATGGAGAATGGACGTTTCACGTGGATGGCTCTAGTAACATCAGGGGAACATGCCTTGGAATCGTATTGACCTCACCCCATGGCAAGAAAGTGTCCCGGCAGTCCGATGCGAATTCAAAGCTACAAAAAACGAAGCCGAGTACGAGGCCCTTATAACAGGACTCACTTTAACAAAGGAATTGGGAGCTCAAAAGATTGCGGTCCACAATGATTCGCAATTTATCGTCAACCATATCCAAGATGACTATCAAGCCAGGGACGTGACCATGGCCAAATATCTAACGATTGCGAAGGAACTCATAGCAGACTTCAAGGAGTGCAAACTGCACCAAATATTATGAGAAGAGAACAGCTAGGCCGACGCGTTGGCCAACCTTGGACCGGTGTTGCAAGCTACCGAAAGCCTCGATATCCCCTTGCTAATGCTGCAATGGCCAGCCATCGCTAAAGAGGTACTCGCCACAAAAGTAGAAGTAGACGATGAAGTGACCTAAGGGTCAACTGAGACGATGGAAACCTACCGGAACTCAATGCCGAAAGAATCAATATCAAATGCCAAGCTGCTAGGTATTGCCTAATCGGGGAAAACCTCTATCGGCGATCGTTCAGAGGACCACTGCTAGGATGTCTTGGATGACTCGGAACAAGGCTCGCTTTAGAGGAACTCCACGAAGAAACTTGTGGATCACACTTGGGGGGTAGGAGCCTTGCCCTAAGAACATAGAGAGGAGGATATTATTGGCCAACGTTAGCTAACGATGCAAAGCTGTACACACGTAATTGAAAGCAATGTTAGATACATGCTCAAGTGTCCAAGCTTCCCCCCGAAAATATGAAGCCAATAGGAGCATCATGGCCTTTCGCAAAATGGGGTGTGGATATAGTTGAAAAATTCGTTATGGCACCTTCACAGAAGGTTTTTCTTCTCGTGATGACATACTACTTCACCAAATGGGTAGAAGCAGAACCGTTGAGTGAAATCACTGACGTCCAAATACGAAGTTTCCTTTGGAAGAGAATCATATGCAGGTTTGGAGTGCCCCACGAGATTTTCACAGACAATGGGCCCCAATTCACTAGCAATGCTTTCAAGGAGTTCTGTGAGACATGGGAGATTAAACTCAGCTTCGCCACACCCCATCATCCACAGTCAAATGGCCAAGCAGAACCAACTAATAAAACCATTTCCAACATGCTAAAAAAAGTTGGATGCGAGAAAAGGCCTGTGAGTCGACGAGCTCCTTGGCGTGCTATGGGCTTACCGAACAACAACCAAGTCTGCCACCAGCGAAACACCCTACTCCATGGTCTATGGCATAGAGGCAGTCATTCCGGCAGAGATAAGCATCAAAATAGCCAGAACTCTCTGCCACGACGAAGAAACTAATGGCCTTAACCCTAGACTTAATCGAGGGAAAAAGGGATGTTGCGATGGTACGCAATTGGTGTTACCAACAAGAAGTAGCCAGGAGCTACAACAGACAGGTCAAACCGTGAACTTTCCAGAAAGGAGACTAGATCCTAAGAAGAGTGTATGACAACACCAAGGATAAAGCCGCTGGAAAGCTAGCCCCAACCTGGGAAGGACCTTACAAGATCATAGAGATACGAAATGTTGGAGCTTACAAATTACAAGCAGGCATGGGAGAGAGAAACCAAACAGTTTGAATGCCCTCCACCTCAAGAAATACCATTTCTAGGTAAGGAGTCCTTGGCGTAAGCCTTGGCACTTCTTCTTAACAATGAGATGGCCATCGTTTTTCTTAGAATTCAATTATGTAATAAAAGCTCCCGTTATTCTTTGACGAAAGAAACTGCGGGTCTTGAAATATATTCTTGAAAGAAAAGAGAAACGACTTCCTTTGTAGGAAAAAAGATATACACTATCTTTGAAAACCTCCTTAGGAATCACTAAGGGCTTGATGCCCCACTCTTGGTTAAGACCAACACGAACCTATGGTTCACTAAGACCTTGTGCCCAAAAATCCATATAATGTGGACGAGATCCTAAAAACCATGGTCGAAAGGTCATGGCGGAGTGCGAACGAGATCCCTAAAACTATTTTTGAAAGGTTGTGGCGAAATGCGAATAAGATCCTAATGGTGGTAGATGCAATGCATCAAAACTATGAGTTAGCAAAACTAAAGGATATGTGCATCCCTGTCCATCCTAGTACGAGGCTAATAGGAAAACTTAAACTGGTCGGTAACAATAAAGCTAGCAAAAACTCTGACACATAGTGTCAATAAGGCTTTGGCCCAGGGACTAAATGTCCAAACATGCCTTGTGCCCAAAGGCTTCGCCCCCACCAAACAAATCATTTACAAAAAAGAAGGGGCTACTACCGCTGATCACAAACTCTAGATAAAGGCCTTGTTCCCAAAGGCCTTGTGCCCACTAAGCTCACGATAGCTCATCTTTTAGTTAACACTAATGGTTGTCTAGATGTCTTTGTTGCAGAACAATAAACTCAAAAGTAAGTTTGTGCATTGAAAATGGCACAAAAAGAGACAAGTCACATTTACAAAAAGAAAAGAGTTATAAGCCAAACAATCATGGCTTCAAAAAGAAAGGGCAAAAAAAATCTGTCCCTGTCCATGCTCCACCTAGAGCTCAGGGGCTTCTCTGGAAGGGCCAACTCCACTCTTATAATCGGAAAGCAAGGTCAGCAGGGTCACAACATAGTTAGGAGGAGCCACTCCGTCTTCTTTGGCTTGCCGAGACGTCTCACGTTAGTAGTTTGCCTCGATCCTATCCAGATCCCACTGCAGATGGCGCCCCTGGAGAAGGTCCTTGGCCATCTCCCAACAAGCGATGGCATCAACACTCTTGTAAAAAGCATCCCCTGCTGCTCCAGAGACTTGATCTTCTCAAGAAGATCAGTGATCTCATTCTTATGCGCAGCCACAAGCTTCTCCACATATTGAGCCTTGTGTGTGGTGTCCTGAATCTTCCTAAGAGCCTCTGCAGCCTTCTTCCGCTCCTTAGCCAACTCTTTCTCCAAGGCTCTCTGAATAGGATTCGACTTAGGAACCTGAGCCAAACCTCTGGTGCTCTGTTCTTTAAGAACAAAGATGGCCGCCGAAAGCTGCAAAAAGACGGTCATAAAGACAATTCCAGATTAGCACCACCACAATAAAGACGGAAGGGAGACAAACCTGCATGAGATCGACGTAAGGGTCCCGAGAAGAATGGCATCGCTTCTCTATCATCTCTGAGAGGTTGTACATGTACATCTCTTCGTGGTGAGCATCTCCGTCCGATGGACCATCCCTTGGGTTAGCCCTAGGTCTTTTCGAAGGTGGAAGCAGAAGAATCTTTGCCCCTTCCGGAGTGCCAGAGCCAAAAGGCAGAGGAACATTAATGGTAGGAGACTCGAGTTCCTGAAGTTTGGCCTTAGCCGCGAGGGCCTTAGCAAAGCCAAAAATAGAGGAGCCCCATACAAAGTTTTTCTATCTATAATAATCATTCAAGGAAATCGCAATGTCCCTAAATCAGCAATCAACTACTCTACACTAAACGGAATAGTAATCAGAAGACGAAAACTTACCTGAATTGGAGAATCACCGATAGCGTGAAAGAGCGGTGAGGAAGAGAGAGATGTGATGTGACAAGAGCGATGGAAGAAGATGACTAAGACTCTTCACTTTCCCGCTTATTTAACCCTAGAAATAATGGGCCGGAAGCGAAAAGCAAAGCCCAAACCACGTCACGGAGTTTTAATCCCAAGAGTTCATCTAAAAAGATGCGGCCGAACAAGTGCTAATGAGACTCACCAAGGATGAAGCCATAACAACGAAGAACTAACGATGCCAACGAGAGCCATGGCTGAAGTTGTACTCTATTTCTTTATATTTGCAAATTAGATCCCGAAACTACGGTATATACCAAAATATCTTAAGGCAAGATCTACTCTTCAAATTCCACAAGTGGAAAATTAAGAGTGGGGGCAACTGTTAAGCGTAATTTTATTCCCTTAGAGTCCGGCCATAGCCTAAACCAAGAAGACATAAATAAACCCCCTAGTTGTAGGTGCTAACCAAGGCCATAGCCAAGGACACCATCGCCAAGTCGAGGCCATAGCCGAGGTAGAGTGGATATCCCCTAAGTCGGTCTAAGATCTTAAGAGATAAGGATAAATGCCTTAATGAATCTAGGGAAATATTTATGTTCTATGATAAACTCGAATATAGAAGTTATCCATAAAATAAATGAAAATACTATAATTCGAAGGCTATAAATACAAAGGAAAGAACCCTAATTTAAGGATTCAAAAGCTTTGACACAAACACATACTATTGTACTCGATCTCTCTTGAATATCAATAAAGAAGAATCTTTTACATATCTCTTGATCCCTTTTCGCTCATCTCTTTCTCAAAAAACCGAAAAACCATTGATCACTTAATTCTTGTTCTTCTCCATCGAAGAATCACCAAAAGACCCCCCAAAAAATCTTTATTTTGCAATGTAACATAATTGATCCATTCAATTTCTTGTTACGTGTTTTGTCAATTTGAGTTTGGTTTCTTTCGATTTGGGAAATTAATGAGTTTTGCTTTGTTGGATTGGGGTAGTAAACGAGTTTATTTTTGTTGGGTTGTTGTAATTTCAAATTTTGGTAGATTGAAGAAGTGAAGAAGATGCCACCACGAACTAAAAGCCCGACATTTTCTAGAGGAAACCAAAACCGTCGCGCTACCCCTCGAGAACAGGTCACTTCGGGTTCCTCCTCATCTGTATGTCGCGTTATGCCTTGAAATCAGTCAACGCCGGGTTCCTCTTCGTCTATCTTACCGAAACCTGGAACAAAACAAAAACAATATGCATCAGGAGAGATACCAGAACCTGTTGCACGAGAGATTCCAGAAGCAGAGATGGCTGGTCAACCGAAAAATACTAGTCCAGAGATGTCGAAACCTCAAAGAACTGAGTTTGAAATGGCAAGAAGCAGTTTGTTATGTAGAACTAGTATAACTGGTATGAATAGCTTAGTTTTGTGTAATAGAAATGAAATAAATTTTGTTTTGATTGCAACAAGAGGAGACTATCGAACCAATGAAGCCTCTCAGCTTTTACTTCAACCACACGGAGTATGCAATGCAGTGCAAGATGCAAACAAGGTGCGACATATTCAATGTCGTGACCACCATAAGGAAAAATTAAAGGATTAGAGAAGGAGTGATTTCTGAATCATCCAAAATTTAAGCATATCTTCCACATGCCTCCATAGAAAAACAAGAAGATGATGGGGATGTTTATGTTGATTATGCACATAACTATGATGGATAAGCAGAAGCAATGTTGGTTCGTGGTCAATGAAGTTCCTATCCGATACTCTATCAAAGAACACAACCTCCTTTCCGGTTTACACTGTCATGAATACCCGCCTAATTTTGAGAAGCTAGGGAGTGATAGATTTTTCAGAGGCACTTTGGAAAGAAGAAGAGGCCCATATATGTTGTCGAAGTGTTAGAGAAGTCTATGGCAATAACTTATGTTGAAGGTCTGCGTAATATTGAGTTGTTGAAGATGGCGATTCTGTATTTCTTATTCGATGTGATACGAGGAAGGACATAGGTGGTAAACGGAAAGATAAAGCCCATCATTCTCCGAGTGACTGACGATTTAGAAGTGTGTGAAATGTTCTCGTGGGGACATTTTACTTTTGATGATTCCATATAAGAGATTACTCATATGATTGCCAATTTTGAAGGGAAAGTGCGAGTCACTTGGACATTTCTATGATTCTTGCCGCCTCTGGAGGTAATTGTATTTGTCATGAAACTTGATAGAGTAGTGATAACATGATAAGTAGAACTGGCGTGACTGGTTTAACTCTTTATGCAGATTTTGGCGTTTGAATGCAAACCGGCACTAAGGTCAACATTTCGTGAATCCGTACGATCCACATATGCTGGTTGTCCAATGATGTGCAAGTTGAAGTTCAAAGAGACATGTACGAGAGAACGTAGTTTCGGTGAAACTTATGAAGCGCTTGGAAACACAAAGGTAAAAATTTATTTTAAAGTTAAAAATTTATGTATGTTAGATACAATGATTTACAAAAAAATTTGTAGTATTTTGGAACCTCATGATGCAGTAGAAAAAGAGCTTATGGCTCGTGTTCTCGGGCATGCAAGGAATGATGTTGATCTACGAGAGGATGGTGATCACATAGACTTCATAGTCGACAAGTGGAATATATATATATTCTCCACCAAAATGGAAAGATATGGTGAGAGAACCTATACAACTTGGATATTGAAGGTCAATCATATGAAGAAGGTCCCAAGGCAGCAGATGCGGAAGCTCCCAAGACAGCAAACCCGTCACAGGATTTTCATGTTGTTGAAATGCTGAATGGGTTGAGAGATGACATGATGATGTTTTTTGAAGGAGAGTTTCACAAGAGTGAGGAGAAACTTGATGGTATTGATGAAAGAGTGAAGGTGTTGGAAGCAAAAGAGAGGGAAGCAAGAGAAGGACAAGGAGGAAGAAAGAAATGATATGGATGTTGGGTATTTTTCAGGAGGATATGAAACAAAGAAAACATTTTAACTTTTCACCAGCTAAAGAGGAATCTTTAGTCTTTAAGTTGCGATTTCATCATCTTTGGAGTTACTCTAAGGAGATAACCCAAATGCATATATGCTATCTCTGCTTACTATATATATATATGTGTGTGTGTGTGTGTGTGTGTGTATGTGTGTGTGTGTGTGTACCTTCGTTAATGTGTAAGCAGAGGCATGATCTAGCAACATATTAAGAACAATGCCCAGGTGGCGCAAATACATCACACTGAGAAGTTATGGCAAAAATTGTAGCTTCATTGATTGTAGTCCATAACTTCACATCCTCTCCAAACTCTCTGAAACAGACATCTACATAAAAGCAATGAAGTCTTCTCTGAAACAAAAATTTTGATTTCCGATACAATTTTTAAAGTACATAATTAGATAAGACATTGTTAGATCATAATCACTTTTTTTAATCATTCACATGATTTTGCGATTGATCTATCCTCTATACTCATCTTCAAAGGTTTGAAGTTGGTAAGATGTACAGTGTGGTTCGATTCATGTTAGTACTTTTTGCCAACATTTTATAAAATAAATGAATTGGCTTTGCTTGAGAAAGTAAAATAAAAAAATCTCACCATCAATTCCTCCTTTTGCAGGTCTTCTACTCTTGATCACTTCGTCTCCTTCTCAGACCCCCAATGCTTAAACCATTACCAAACGTTAGGAAGGCGTGTTTGGAAAAGATAATTCGCAATCATCAACATTTCATAAAAAAACAAAAAACCAAGAAACAATGATGAGAGACTCTAGATTCCCATTAAAAAATGTATGAGAGAAAGAGATATATGAGGCATATCTTATGTGTGGTGTGGGTGGCTTACTGCTTTATTATGAGGGACAAGAGGACCTTAATTGTCATATGAGACCTTACAACAAGAGGAGTGGTGCATAAGTGGAGGCCTTTAATACTGGGTGGGAGACGAATCAGAGTCTGTTATAGTGATGAATGCGATTTTGGTTAGAAGGGGGTGGTAATGGGAGGAGAGGAACATGTTTTTGCTGGCAGTTGTAATTGGATGGTTGTTATGGCTATGGATTTTGGTGGGATAGGACCCGTCAAACAGGATGTAGCCATTTCTGAGGTTTTTTATCCAAAAAAATATGGTTATTAAGCTGAAAATATAAAAGTTTATAGAAGAGAGGGAGCTGATGTGGCAAAAGCTAAAAATCATCATAAAAGTGCTATGTGGATAAGCTAGGAGCTCTCAAGTTGTTCCTTTTATATAGTTAGACTAGGAGTAGTTCCGCGCTACGCGTGGATTGTGTATTATACGTTTTGTGTACTATAATAGTTTGTTTGTTTTTGTAGCCGTTTTCTAAATATGTAGTTTTTTTATTGAAAATAATTTAGTAGCGAATATATTTTGGTCGTAGCATAATTTCGCAGTTGTAAGTGCATTAGTTTTAAAAATAGTAAAGTCGTTTTTACCTTCACGTTGAACTTGTGTGTGTGTGTTCCATTATTCAAATCCTAACTTACTTAAGATTTGTAAGTATAAATTTCATTCTTGTAAACTCATTTTCGTACTTTTGGAGTTTATATTTTCGACACCATATTCATAAGTCTGAATATAATGGTTTGTTTCACCATTCTTTTAGTATCATTTGCTTGAAGATTCTATATACCCTTTTGTAACTTTATTTGATTGTTAAATATACTACCCTCGTATTTGTAGATATATATTAGGGCTAATTAGCCAAATATTCAAAAAACATTTTTTATTTAAGAAACTAATCTAACCATTCCATTATTTAGTTTTCAATGTTATTTTTTCCACTTTTTACCCACTCTCTCCTTGGAGGAGCGTGGGTATGATTTTTTTTCTTTTTTTTCTTTTTTTTTCTCTCTCCTCACTTTACCCCTTCTTATTTTTTTAATATATTTTCTATATAAAATATTTAATAAAAATTTTAAATATACAAAAAATGTAGATTTTTTTCTGAGTAAATCATGATTCGAATTTTTCGAAACGGATGCTTTTCTATGAAACAAAAATATAGACACACTACTTATTATAGACATTCTATGTTTATAGACCTTCTATCTCTTGGAATATTGAATTCTAATAACAACTAACCTACCTTATAATAGTGGATNGTTACTTATGAATGATGCTGACGATAAACAAACAAGGCCTATAGATTTTAGATAGTATCGGAAACAGATTAATTAAAAATTGAAAGTTGCTACTATATAACAGAATGAATGTAAAAATTAAACTAATCTCACAATTCCTAAATCATATGATCAACATAAAAGGTAAAAAATGATTCAGCTAAAACAATAAACAGAATTACTATTTGAAATAGCATAAACAGTAAGGCGATAGACAGTCTATTTATTTAGACTGTCTATTTTCGCGCGTCTATTAGTTTCACAAATAATCATGCATCAAGGGAGAACAATTTGATTGAATTTCACTGTTTTGCTTTGGTAATTGCGATTTATCACATAATTACACATTCTACAAATGATAACATACAAAGTATGAAGACAATATGACATATAATATAAAACAAAAATATAGACATTCTGTTTTTGCAGACATTCTATGTTTATAGACATACTATTTACTGGAATATTGAATTCTAATAACAACAAACCGTAAACTTTAAACTCTAAATGCTAAACTTGAAACTTTAAATACAAATATTTGGTCATAAAATCTAAACCCTAAACCCTAAACCCTAAACTCTAAACCCAAACCTTATACCATACACTCTGAACGTTGAACCTTAAACTCTAAATCCAATCCTCAGACCATACATTGGGGAAATAATAGAAAAGAATTTGAATGAAGTGTTGGATAAGAAGAAAAAATTGTGGACATATATTGGAAAATAGTATTACTATAAAAGAAAAATTAAAATTCATGACTTATAACATCTTGACTACTAACACTTAAAATATATATCCGATTTGAAAAATTCAAATTATGCTAAATTTCTTAAAAATTGTATAACTTTTTTGTGTAATTAAAATTTTCGATAACATTTTTTTAACATACAAAAATCTTATTAAACTGGTGTTGGGGTGTTGGGAAAAAAAATAAAAGAGAGAGAGAGAGAGTGAACACATGTTTGAGAGTGGAGTGGTTGGGGAGTTTTGTAATTTCACTTGAAAAGAGAGAATTGGTTTTATAGGTGTTAGTTTAAAGCTTAAATAATCAAGTTTTCATGAATATAGAACCAAATTTCCCTATATATTATACATGCTTATCTTTGTTGGTCGTTTGTAGTATTGTAGAGACCTACATTTTTTTATTTTGCCCACTATTAGTGGTGGTGAATTAACACACTAAATAGTTGGGGTGAATTACATATATACCATATTTTGTGTTTGAGTTTTTAAATATGCCATTAAATCAAGAGTTTGCTAATTTGCCATAAAAATTAGTGTCTTTGGACGATTTTAGGGTCAATTACATATATGCCATAAATCATTAATGCCATTACAAAAATGCTATTTTTTCTATACCATTTCATTTATGCCATCATTTATTGAAGTGAAATGACTCTTATACCCTTGTTTTGAGTTAAAAGAAATAAAATGAAGAGGTGAAGACTCGAACCTGGGTGGAGAGCAACACATGTAACCATAATCGAGTATTAAATTATATAACATTTAGCTTATTTACGGTGTACGTCAATTTTATCACGTGGACAAACCCGAAAAGTTACACTTAAACTCTAATAATTAACACTAAATCCTAGAACCTAAAATTGAATCATTAAATACAATTTTTTTATAAACATTTAACATTTAAAAATAAAATAAAATTTAAACTCTAAACCATAAAACCTAAACCCTAAATATCTAACCGTAAACAATAAACCCTAAACCTTAAACTCTAAACCCTAAATCCTAAACCTTCAAACTAAACATCGAAACTCATAACGAAAACCCCAAATCTCATTTTTTATAATTAGTTAACGTTAAAAAAATCAAATAAAACTAAAACCAAAAGACCAAATCTTAATCCTAAAAGCGAAACAATATACATTTACATATGAAACCCTAAACCCAAATTCCAACCTAAAACCCAATACCTTAAACCCTAACTACAAACACTAAACCATATACACTAAACCCTAAACCATAAACAATAAACCCTAAAACATAATTCCTAAACCCTAAATTCTAAATGCAAACCCTAAATCATAACCCCAAAAGATTAAATACAAACTCTAAACCATAAAACCTAAAATCTAAACCATAAACACTTAAAACTAACTCTAAACCCTATAAAATAAACCCTAAATCCTAAACTTTAAATCCTAAATCCTAAATCCTAAATCCGAAACTCTAAACCCAAACCACAAATCCTATATTTAAACTCCATACATTATACTATAAATCCAAACAATAAACACTAAAAATTACCTTAAAACCCTAAAGCATACACATTATACTAAACACTAAACCCTAACCACAAAAACCCTAAACCCTAATTTATCAACTATAAACTTTAAACCCAAAATCTAAACCCTAATCAATAAACTAAATACATACCAAAAACACTAAATTCTAAAAAAACATCTATAGTAAAACTAAATCCTATACATTAAATCATACACCATAAACACAAAAATCTAAAAAAAAATCCCTAAACAGTAAACCATAAACTCTAAATTATAAACTCGAAACCTTAAATCCAAAAACCTAAAACATTTGTAAAATTAAAAAAAAAAGAATTCGTAATATATAAGTTTGTATACAATTAGCAATGAGTACGAACTAAGTTTCGTAGAACAGTGGTAATGTTGTTTGTACCTAATCCTTCTTACCAGGGTTCGATTGACCCAGTATACAAAGATGGATTTTAGATTTTGTTCTCTTTACATTTTACAAAAGAAATAGAGGGTAAAATAGTAATTTTACAGCAAGAAGTATGACAAATTTAAAAGAAAACAACATATGGCAAATCTAGTTAATTTTTTAAAAAAATTATGGCATATATGTAATTTTCCCATGATTTTACCTTTATGTAGATGAAAAAATTAACAGATTTTGGAGACTTTTTTTATTTGGCATGAATGTCTGATTGTAGATATATTCGCACACCAATCATGTACACACATTTTGATGGATAATTTATTTGTACATTGGAACATAATATTTTCCTGAAAATAGTTTTGTATACATAATTCCATGACAGTAGTTCATGCTATAACAAAAAGAATTGAAATTGGAAGAAAAAACACAATTCAACATGTCAAATAAATTCATCATTGTACATTACATATTCCTTTTTGTGCAAAATGTAACTTTTCATAGGCATAAATGAAAGTCGCAATGTTATAAAAGGCATTTGGACGAATGAACATTAAACACTAAACAAGCGGGAAACGAAACCCTCGGAGAAACCATGAAAGTGCATTTGAATGAGGAGACATCAAACCCTAGAGGCACCCTTGGGTAAAGGATGAAACACACCTAAATAACTCCACAAATATGTCCGAGCTACGAATCAGAATATGTAAAGTTAAACCAAAAGATTAAGCATGCAAAAAATATTAGTAATAAAGTGATATAATCTTGGTGATCTTACTAATAAGATCATGGCTCTACGACTGTGTTATGCATGCCAATAGCTTAACATAGACTTCGCGTACGTCTCGAAAAGGGTCTGACAAAGATGCCTATGACAGAACTGATCTCGCCTCGAGCAAACCCTCTGAAATGTTTTCTAGTATCAGGTCTTCATTTTCCACCAGTGATGCCATCAGTTTTGCGCCAACCAGCTTTTCCTACAAAAACAAGAGTTATACATAAGCTTAAAATTCAAAGGCATGCATAAGTACTCAAAGTTCAAATGTTTATAGATGCTCTAACACTTCTGGATATGGATTGTAGGGGTTCAAATATGTCGACAGTTGTGACTTGATGGATTTATGGCACTACCTTTTCGGATCCTTTTCAAGAAATCTCAGCGAAAGTTTCAGTACATCCGATGAAACAGGGAGAAGCGTGGACTTTAGATGGTACATGGCCGAGAACAAGACCTGTACACAAGATACACGGACCTCAGACGCAGATATGGCCTATGCACAAAATTCAAGAAGTTTGCTGTAAAATAATAACTAAATACAAAAAAATCTAACCAAATTTGTAATAAGTGCGAGTAAGTTTTAACGTAATATGCATTTGAATATCATAGAGAGTAAGGCAACCTTTCCAAAATGAAAGCAGCAATGCATTGACAATCTTCAAAACTTAATGTCTCGATGTATGATAAGTACCACATGAAAAGAAATAGATCTGGTGAGTCAAGTCTACCATGCACAGTATTTACGCTAGATCATTCTCTAATTGATTTTTCCTTATCCAGAAATAGCTAAAGCGTTGAATCTAATTGATAAGATGTGTCAAACAATTTATAATAAACATCTACATTTCACTCATCAAGAAAACAGAAATTAAAAGCATAGCTTCATAAGCATACATACCATTCACAGAGTCTTCATCGAGGAACTTGCCATATAATGCAGAGGAACTAATATCATCACAAACTCTTTGGGGAAGCAGCCTTAGTATCAGCAACGGGCAAAGGTGGTCAAATAGAGATTTCTCCAATCTAGTTTTGTCCACGAAACTTTTAGTATCGGAACTAGATTTTTTGTGATAAGAAGCTCTCATCCATTCTACGATAAAAATGACATTATATTGGTGATCATTATATTATATTTTCCAAAAGTTGTTAAAAAAAATGTCTTACCACAGAAATCACTAATGATGATTATTTCACTCTATTTTGACCCTTGGGGAAACTATGAAAGTGCATTTGGATGAAGAGACATTAAACCCTAGAGCTATTGGGAAAAGGGAACCCTTGGGTAAAGGATGAAACACACTTACATAACTCTATAAACATGTATTATTAGAAACTTAGTGTCAAACACCTACCATGTCCTCAACGCTCCAATCTCCATAATGAGTCTCAGCCTCTGGCAGGCACTGAATCCGACCATGTCATCACGCGAACAACTACTCAACGACTCCCCAGTGATATCAGTTCAAAGCCTTCAGCCTTCAACGACTCCCAGCGGCAGGCGTCTGTCGGGCCTCTGCCTCCAGCGCTAGCTGTAAATCAGGCATCAACTCAGCTTTTTGAGATCCACCAGATGATGTTACAGCCGGTAAATAGAACCCAAGAAAATGAACACCTGGTGTACCAGTTCGTGTCTCGACAGCAACAGTTCGAAGAAGTAATGAGGCCTCTGGTCCCGTCGACCCAGCCTTCGCAACGACGAGGCTTGGGAGTCACCTTTCGAGACTTAGTAACCGATCCCTCTTTCCCTCGAATTCGATTGGAATTCTCCCCCATTAGCACGATACCTGAGGAGAAAGGACCTTCCTTCCGAACACTTGTCACAAGAACGATCCCTGCGTTTAATCCCCCGATTACCAATGCTATGGGGACCAACATCGCTAGTACAAGCTTGATACCTGCTCAGATACCCCATCAGGTACCAGAGTAAAGTCATCAGTTACCTCCGCCACCCCCTACATTTAGGTCCAGAGGAGACACTTTGATTCCGTCTGGTGGCAAAACCTCAGCCTCGGTCCACCAGACTCAAAACCTGACCCTTGATCTGGAGGCTCAAAGATGAACAGAAGCTGCAACCACAGTCTATCCGAGCCTCTTAGCTAATCGCTCTCAGCAAAATAACCCAGGAGACCGAGAGGGACCCGACTCTCCAGCTACGTGGGAGCATGAACAAATTTGGTTCCCACGTGAGCCACCCAACCGAGTACTTACTGATGATCCAACCGTCCTTCCATTGGACGTACCTGAAGCTATCCAAAGGTACATCGAGAGAACTCATGCAACTCTAGAAGCTGAATGCTCAGGTCCATAAGGCCACGAGTTCAGCTCCCAAAATTAAGAGCATAATTGAAGAAACCCGAGGCACTCCGTTCACAGATAGAATTGCGAACTCTTATACCAGAGTTACAAGAAAATTTGAATCCCCGAATATGACGAAACCTCAAACCCTAAAGTTCACCTGAGAGCTTTTAGGCTAGCTATCGTTAAAGCCTACTTCACCCGTGAAGAATGTGAAGCAGGCTACTGTCGAACTTTCGCCGAGAACCTGGCCGAGACAAGGCTCAAATGGTTCTTAGATCTCGAGCCAAATTCGATAGATAGCTTTGACCAGCTAACCGATGCTTTTGTAAAGCAATATTCGACCCACATCAGAAAGCTGACTTCTGAAGTAGACCTCTCGAAGATTAGGCAAGGAATGGGGGATTCACTGCGAGTTTACATAGATAAATTCAGAGTAGTGAGGACCAAGCTCTCGAATCCTAATGACCAGGTTGCTACCAAAGCCCTCAGAAGAGGTCTCTGGTATTGATCCGAATTCTAGTATGAGATAACGATTAACCCTCCTCCGACAATCGACGATGCACTCCACATAGCATCCCGATTCATCACTTTAGAGGAAGAAACCGCCTTAATGGATAAAATCCATAAAAGCCCCAGAACCCTCTGAAGGCTGATGTTTAAGAAGGAAAGGGTCTCTCTAAAAAGGGAAATTTCCGAAACAATCAAACCCAAGGAGAGCATTCTTATGCGGTGGAAGAAACACAACAAGAGAAACTTGTTGCTACGACGAGCAAGACACCCTGGACTAAAGCCTACGATGAGAAATTTTTTTGTTCTTATCACAAAAGAAAAGGCCATGCCATAGAGGAATGTTGGGACCTTCAGCATTTGCTAGCTGCAAAATTTGCTTCTGGAGAAAGAAAAGACGTGGACCTCAGGAAACTATCAACTTTTCAAAAAAGAGCCCCAAGAGAGGCATCGCCAAAGCGGAGCAAATCTCCTGATAAGGAAACTGATTCGCCTCCACCAACTCCCAAGAAAAGGGTTGACATGACCCTCGGAAAATTCCCTCAAGGGAAAAGCCTTCGGGTTGGTGTATCGAAACCTCTACCTGAGAGAACGATAATTGCTTTACTCGACAAGGCACCTGGCCAGCAAGCATCCGACAAAAGGATTGATTATATCTCGGAGGATCTGACATCTGTCAAGACTCCGTAAATTCAATCAAAGGTCACATGTGCAAGACCGAGCCTAATGCTCGAACAAAACCTTCCGCTCAAGAACCTAATACTAAGATCTCCTTCTGGGAAAGTGAGACCCTAGACCTCAACAAACCTCATGATGACGCGTTAGTCGTCACCCTCAACGTCGCAGGGTATGAGGTACCTAAGCTAATGGTTGATACCGGAAGCTCCGTTGACATAATCTTCTATAACGCCCTTAAAGGGATGAATATAGACGACTACAAGATTACCGGGGAGAAGGCTAATCTCGTAGGATTCTCTGGAGAAACAACTACCTCCTTGGGAACTATCAAACTCCCAGTCATGGCTTCCAAAGTTATGAAAATGATTAACCTCATGGTTATAGACCGACCCGCCTAACTTCATGTGATCTTAGGAAGACCTTGGATCCATAAGATGAAGGCAATAACATCTATCTATCACCAATGCGTGAAATTCCCAACTCCCGATGAAGAAGCTACAATTCATGGCAGTCAGAAGGTTTCCAGGATTTGCTACCTGGGAGGTTTCCGAATCCTCAAGGAATCACCCCAATAACAATTACAGATTCAGGAGAATCGTGAAATACAACAAAACACACGAGGTCCACCTAGAAATCTCATCGAACAGATCTGTATTGACGATTCTAATCCTGAACGACGAGTAAGCATTGGGTCCAAATTACCTCTCGAAACCAAAAAGAAACTCATTGAGTTCCTTAAAAGTAATGTCAGGACCTTTGTGTGGTCCACCAATGACATGAAAGGAATCAATCCAAATGTGACAACTCATAAGCTCAATGTGGATCCCACATTTAAGCCGATCAAACAAAAACATCGTAAACTGGGCCAAGAAAAGGCTCAAGCAGTTAACGACGAAGTTGATTGACTCACAAAAGCTGGATCCATTTGGGAAGTACACTATCCCGATTGACTCGCTAACCCAGTGGTGCTCAGAAAGAAAAATGGAAAGTGGAGGATTTGCATCGACTTCACCGATCTAAACAAAGCTTGTCCGAAGGACAGCTTTCCGTTATCTCACATCAATCAATTAGTTGAGGCCATAGCTGGCCATCAACTCTAATCTTTCATGGATGCATTCTCAGGATACAATCATATCATAATGGATCCTAAGGAACAAGAGAAAACCGCCTTTATAACAGATCTTGGAACCTACTGCTATAAGGTGATGCCCTTCGGTTTAAAGAAAAAACGAGCAGAGACCTGTCTATTATACTAGTAAAAGTCTAATAGACGCAGAAACCAGGTACCCTGCTATGGAGAAACTAGCTCTGGCAGTCGTAACTGCAGCCAGAATTCTCTAACCTTACTTCCAATCACACTCAATAATCGTAATGACCTCCCAACCATTATGCACGATTCTGCACAGTCTGAAAAAATCTGGGTGCCTTGCCAAATGGGCCATTGAGCTCAGCGAATACGATGTAGAATACAGACCTCGAACGGCAGCTAGAGCTTAAGTTCTTGCTGACTTTGTTATCGAGCTAGCCTCAGAACATCTCGACGTAGACTCGGTAACCCCGAAATGAACCCTCCATGCCGATGGAGCATCCTCGAGGCAAGGCTCCGGAATCGGATTAAGGCTAGCTTCATCAACCGGGGAGATAATCGAACAATCTTACATATTAGGTTTCACTGCTTCAAACAACGAAGCTGAATATGAAGCACTAATCGCAAGCCTAAAATTGGCATTAAGCCTTGGAATCTGAGAGCTCAGCGCTTCTAGCGATTCCTAGCTAGTGGCTAGCAAATTTCACGGAGAATACAAAACAAGGGACGAAAGAATGGGGGCATACCTCGAGGTCGTACGAAACCTTACTAAAAAGTTAAACAAATTTGAACTAACAAAGATCTCCCGAGGAGAAAACTCCTCTGCTGACGCCTTAGCAGCTTTAGCTTCCACTTCCGACCCCATTGTCAAACGAATCATACCAGTCGAAGGCATATATAAACCAAACATTGATATAGCTACCAAAGCTTCAATCAAAATCGACTCAAAAGAACAACATGATGATAGTCAACCCCAAGTAGGAGTCGCAACAACTATCTGGGATGCTTCACCTACCCAATTTCTCACTACATTTATGTTCCCGAAAACCAAAATCCGCAATTTCAAGAAACAAACCTCTGGGGGCACGATCCAGACTCCGGATTTGGCCGTATACGCAACAAGTACCTCCAAGAATAGAGACTCCTCTGATTCTCGAGATACCTCTAGGGGCACGATCTAGACTCCTGACACAAACATGAGCACAATAGATACTCTTGAGAACATAGACTCTTCAGAGCCCCATTCTCAAGATACCTCCGGGGGCACGACCCAAACTCATGGAAAGCCTAACACAAAAAACAGCTAGGAACCTGCAAACGGAACAGCTCAGGATCTGCCGATATCCCTCCATGATAAGGTCCTTGGAAGAGAAGATTGGAGAATCCCAATTATGCAATACATTCGGGAGGGTATTACCCCCCCCCCCC
>OVAN01000363.1:40979-64074 GCA_900406275.1 Anastatica hierochuntica
CCCCCCCCCCCCCAAGTGGGAGGCTCAAAAACTCAAATCATTAAGTGCAAGGCATTGCATAATCGACTCTAATCTGTAAAAACGGAGTGTATCAGGCCCGTACCTAAAATGCGTTCACAGTCTTGAGCCATTAGACTCATGAAAGAAGTACACGAAGGCTCCTGCGGAAACAACTCCGGTGGCCGAGCCTTAGCCAACTGAATCAAAAGACAAGGCTACTTCTGGCCAACTATAATCGAAGATTGCGAGGTCTATCCCTCTCAATGCGACAAATGTTAAAGACACGCCCTGATCATTCATCAGCCAACTGAAAAACTATCCTCGATATCTGCACCTTACCCTTTTATGCGATGATCCATGGATATTGTAGTATCTCTAGTAGCTTCAGGAAAAGGGCAACATAAACTGTGTTTCCTGTTAGTGCTAACAAACTATTTCACCAAATGGATAAAAGCTGAGGCTCTCCAACAGGTAACTAAATTCGAGGTTGAAAGATTTTTGTGGCGAGACATCATATGTCGCCACGAAGTCCTTTAAAAAATCATAACCGATAACATATCACAGTTTATATCCGGTGACTTCACATCATTTTGTGAAAAATGGCATATATGCCTCACTACATCTACACCTCGATATCCACAGGGAAACGGTCAAGCAGAGGCTGCTACTAAATCAATTTTAGCAAACCTCAAGAGACGCCTAGATACCAACAAGAAGTCTTGGTCCAATAAGCTATTCGAAGTCCTTTGGGCATGCCAAATCACCTCAAGAAGAGAAACAAAGGAAACTCCTTTCTCTCTAGCTTACAGGCTGAATGCAGTAGTCCTAACCGAAACCTCATATGGGAGCCACCGACGAAGCCTATGTACTTCAAGCCCCAAAGTCAAAAACCAGCTATTAATGGATAATCTCGATCTAATCGAGGAACGAAGAGACTAAGCATTTCTCCGCATTCAAAATTACCAGCAAGCAACGACCCGACACTATAATTCTAAAGTAAGGTCTCGTAGATTCGCAATTGGCGATCTCGTATTGAGGAAAGTATTCGACAATACCAAAAAGTGAGTGCTGGGAAGTTAGGAACCAATTGGGAGGGTCCTTATCGGATCATCCACGTGGTACGACCTGGTGTCTACAAGCTCGTAAAGGTATGAACCGGGGTACCTAAAGTACGATCATGGAATTTCATGAACCTCAAGAAATACTACCATTAGGTATTCTCTTCAATTGAACTATGCTAGGCTTGATCCCTTGACAGGGTATGTAGGTAGCCCCGTATAATGAATGCAACTCCAATCCTTTAAAAGTCTTCATACACTGATCAAAGGGGGCATGTGCTTCTAAAAAGCATAGAAGCCCAAAATTCTTGTCATCAAAATGCGAAGTCAAGAAGCAAGGAATCCTGAGCACCTCTTAGACTTCGCTTGTAACTATTACAATTTATATATGTTTTATGTGTGGAATAACCTGATTATCAAAAGGTCTTAAAATCATTATACAAATTCCAGGTTCCTACAAACCTGATTATCAAAAGGTCTTAAAATCCTAACAACAATCTCATGTTCCCATAAACCTGATTATCAAAAGGTCTTAAAATCCTAACAACAATCTCAGGTTCCTAGAAACCTGATTATCAAAAGGTCTTAAAATCCTAACAACAATCTCAGGTTCCTAGAAACCTGATTATCAGAAAATCTTAAAATCCTAACTACAAATTTCAGGTTCTTAGGAACCTGATTATCAAAAGGTCCTACAACCCTTACAACTATCCTAGGTTCCCAGAAACCTGAATATCTAAAGGTCTTAAAATCCTTACAGCAATCTCAGGTTCTCAGAAACCTGATCATCTAGAAGTTCTAAAATCCTTGTATAAAATCCAGATTCTCAAAAACCTAAATTTCGAGATACCTTGTATATATTTAAGGTTCCCAGAAACCTGATCATCGATAAATCCTAAAACCACTTACGGACGAACCGAGACCTGATCTACGAAGGAGCTGGTGAGTTCCAGACCAAACTAAACCTGAATAAGTGTTTGCTACCTCTTTCTTCCCTGCCCGAATAGCTAGCTTGACTTCAGCTTCCTTATTAGCATGGGCATCCTTTGCAGCTGTAATCAATTCTTTCACCTGATGATAAGCGATCCTCTTAGCATTTTCCAACGAAGCGATCCTCCTATCCTTTACCTGGAGGTCGAGAGACAAATCTTGTTCCTTCCCACTCAAAACTGTTACCTGAGAGCTAAGACTCTCAGCCTCAACCTGGAGCTTAGAGACTTGAGATTTAGCTGAGTCAAGCTCCTCTTTAGTGACTTTGAAAAGATTCCTCACTTCTTCGAGCTCCTTGGCATCTGGGGAACCTTTAACTGTGTCTTCAAACTTTAGATGAGCTCTGTTAATAGCTCTGGCCAACTGATTAAGACGCGATAAGACAATAAAGGAAATAACATATTAAAGATAAAAAAGGGGGAATATGATAAATCAACGATTGGTACCTGGCCAAGGTAGTAAGCAATATCAATGTATTCTTCCCGGTCCGTCAGATTGTTGATAGCAGGGAGAGAGCATCCGATTCTCTTCATATGATGCATAAACGTCCCAAATCCCCAGGCATCATCTAAAACTGATCTTGGTTTCGAATGAGAAAAGGTCCAGCCCACGGTACCTCCTTTGGATGAGGAAGACGAAGACCTCGATGTCTTCTCTCCATGATTAAGTCTGAGTCTCTTACTTGGAGGAATCTCCAGCACATGACGGTCCCTTACTCGAGGAGGACTCGTGTCCATTGCATGAACTTTAGGCTCTTGAGCTTTCTCTTGAACTTGCGAGGTCTCTGGAATGACAAAAATGGGAACAACTGATTTCACAACATTCGAGGTCCCATCATCAAGGACCTCTCGAAGGGAACCTATGAAGGATCATCCCTAGATCTTTTCAATCCCACGAGATTGGGACCCACTAGTAGACTTAACCTGCTTACCTTTAGCACGGAGCGATGGCTGGAGAGGTATCTCTTGCTGTTTTTCAGTTTCAGATGTGCTACCTTTGGTTGAGATACTGACAATGGCATTATCGTCAGAAACTGTTGAGAAGAAGAAGAAACGTTAACGGAATATATATATATATATATATATTTAAACTAAAAGAGAAACCAGTTACCTTCGAGGTACCCGACACGAACCGAAATAGAGAATCGAATTTGATATTGCTTTGGAAACCTAGCACTTCCAATCCTTGAGGTCGAGTAAGAAACCTAGTTAGCTAGACTTTGTCTCAGTTTTGTTACCAAGGCTCTAGCAAGCTTATCAGAGAGTCTCGGGGGGTCGTGGATACCTGCAATGTCAATGAAAATTATTAGCAATCAAATATCAAGAATAGCGTAAAAGCGTTTTCCTTAATGGTTCCTAACTAGAAACGTCAGACCAAGAATTCTTGACGTTCCGACCGATCGGAATCGTGGATGGATCAACCGTGACATAACAAATTTTTTTCGCCAATCTTCATCGTCTATGAAGAATTTAAAGATACTATGACCCTGACGAGCAGGGAGATAGAAGGTTTCGCGTGGTCCTTTAGTTGGAGGGCTCTCCTTGATTTTATAGAGGCTCATCATATGGGAGAATTGAAGGTCGATACCTTCTTCACTATACCTAGTGATGAAGCCGTGAACTAACCAAATGACTGAAGGACAGAGTTGAGGAAGGGCAAGGTGATAATGATCTAAGAGATCTAGGAGAAAAGACGAGAGAGGAAATCTTAGATGGCATTTGGAGATGTACTTCTCGTGAATGTAGAACCAATGTTCTGGAACATTCTCGGGAGTCTCTCCAGGGGCACATACTCTCGCCAGCTCTTTTGGTCCCCCTGTCTCTACCATCAGAGTTCATACCTCTTTTAATTTAAGGGTAGAAGACTGATAAGGACCAAAAGAGGAACTCCCAACAGCCGCTACCTTCGAACTATTCCCTTTCTTGGGACGTTTAGAAGCCCTTTGGGGTTCTGCGTCTTCTTTAGCTTTCTTCTCCTTCTTTTTCTTCATTTGCTCGCTGATCTCTTGCTTGACTTTCATGATCTTCGCTCCCGTTAGAGGAACCCTAGTCTCACTAGAGCTTTCTTTCTGTTTATCCATCGAGGATACGAGGAAGTTTCGAAAGACGGTGAGAAAAGGGGGGGTTAAGAATTCAAAAATCTAACTCTAGGGAGGTTCGCAATTTGAATTGATAACAAGTGAAGGAGTTCAAAGGAAGATGGTGAAGGAGTAGTTGCCGATTACCTGAGCTCTTATACAAACAAAAGTAAAAAAAGAGAGGAAGAAGTCACCTTGAGATTAGCATGGAGATGTGTGATAATGGGCAATAACAGTTAATGACTGCACCTTTATATCGAATCACATCTCGGAAATCATAAGGGACTTTTCAGTTTCCCATCAATCTGAGCCATTGATTTGGCAAAGTATCATCTCAACCGTTGACTCTAACAGATGATATCTCCAAGAAAGATATGGACTTATCATTATCTGGAGCGGAAAAGGTTAAATCGGCGACAGTTAAGTTTAGCACTCGAAACAATAAATCTTTTTTTCAAGTGTTGGGGGCAACTCTTGGGCCTAGGTTTTGTCCATCTGCTAAAGGCCCATTACAAGCAAGATGCAATTAGCTAAAGAGATAAGAAGTTGGGCCAACCAAAGAGGTTTGCTTGTTCTCGAGTACATGTTCGTATCTTCGATAGGTACCGAAGCCGAAAGCTGGAGGATCAGGTTACGGACAGTCAACTTCGAGGTCTCGGACTCAGTCAAAGAAGTATTTATGAATCTCGCAATTTAAGGAGGAAATATCGGAGGGTACAATAACAGCTTTAGGTCACGGAAGAGTCTATTTAAGGGGAAGGAGAGGAAAATAAAGCTCTCTCTCTCTCGCTGGGATCACGATTATACCTAGGGATTACTCGCGTTCATTCAATCACTTTGTTTCTTGTATTCAACCAATTGTAACACTTATCTCTTTGTAATCAATAAACACACTTTCAGAAACCTTAATTCAAATCCTTTTGATCATCTAAAGTTCGTACGGGATTCAACCCATAAATCTTTTCCTCATCTAAATCATCCTAGAAATCTAAGTGTGGGTTTCGTTGTCCACACATATCAGTACATATAGAATCCTATACCAAGTAAACCAAGCTGTAAATTACATGTACAATTAAATTGATCGGAAATAACTCAATACAAATCTTATAGCCTCCATCAAGATGGAGGTGGAGGAGCAAAGAGATCCAAAACACCCATCTTGCCCATCAAATCTTGGAAGGAGCATGATACAATGCCTTGATTAGTATATCAGCTAGCTGATTCTGAGTCCGCACATGCATTGTCTTCAACAACCATCATCAATGTTCTCCTAAATGGTGTAACAATCAAGCTCAACATGCTTGGTTCTTTCGTGAAACACAGAGTTATTTACAATGAGCAAAGTTGTTGTGTTATCACAATATAAAAGTGCAGGAAGCTTCAAGGGACCTGCAAATATGTCATTATTCTTGTAATCCAAACAATTTCACAAGCAACATATGCCATAACTCTGAATTCAGCTTCTGCAATATTCTGAGATACAACACGTTGTTTCTTAGCTTCCCAAGAGACTAAGGAATCACCAAGAAATATGGCATAACCTGTAATAGACTTTCTTGTATGTGGACATGAAGCCCAGTCTGTATCAGCATATCCTTTCAAGTCAAGTATCCCCTGAGCTAAGTAGAAAACACCCTGACCAAATATCTAATGAACACTGACACAACTTAGTCAATGTATAGGCAATATCTTGTCTGGTTATCACCAAATACATCAACTTTCCCATAAACTTTCTATACACTCTAGGATTCTCCAAAAGCTTACCATCATCTATAGACAACTTGATGGTAGGATCCAAAGGAATGGATGATGGCATACGTCCAAGAAAACCTAACTCATCAAGCAACTCAAGTACATACTTTCTCTGGCAAATTGAAATGCCTTCACTGGATCTTGCTATTTCAAGTCCAAGGAAAAACTTAGCTGGACCTAAATTCTTAAGCTTGAAATGCGATTGAAGATCCTCAGTAAATTCCTTAGCATTCTCTTCACTATTACTAGCCACCAATATATCATCGATATAGACTAAAACTGCAAAATACTTTCCATCAACAAACCTCATAAAGAAAGTGTGATCACTTCGTGATTTCTTAAATCCCATAGACAACAATATAGAAGATAACTTCAAATACCACTTCCTAGACGCTTGTTTGAGCCCATAAATTGATTTATGCAGTCTACAAAAACCATTAAAAAGATAAGAATCACCTTTCAAATAAGAATATCCAGGAGGAGGCTTCATGTATATCTCTTCATCAAGATCTCCATTGAGAAAAACATTTGAAATGTCAAGCTATGAGTGACCAATTCTTCTTAGCCTGCAACATCCATTAAAATTCTAACAGTAGAGAGTTTTGCTATAGGTGAGAAGGTTTCTCCATTATCAACTCCCTCCTCTTAAGTGAATCCCTGAGCAACTAATCTTTCCTTATATCTCTCTATACTTCCATCAACATTATACTTCACCTTAAAAATCCATTTACATCCAATGGGAACCTTATTCTTTGGTAAAGCACAAACACTCCAATTTTGAGTTTGTTCCTGAGAACCAATCTCCTCACACATAGCATCACGCCACAATTGATCCAACTAGGCCTTTAAATATTTTTAGGGTTCTTTAACTTTGGTGATGGAATTTAAGAAAGCTTGAAAAGGGTAAGAGATATATGAATAAGAAATAATGTTTTTCATAGGATATAGAGTAGTATGAGTAGTATTAGTATTATAACAACAAAAATCCTGCAAATTAGAGGGTTGTTTCTTTTGTCTATGACATCTCAGTCTAGAAGGAAGTGAAACCTTAGAAGATACCACGTCTAAATTATGATGTGTATCAGAAGATGTGTGCTGAGAAAACAAAACATCACAAATAGCTGGTGAATTAACATGAGGAAAGAAATTCTTTTCATTATCAGTAATGTTTAATAATGCAAAAGGGAAAATATCCACATGGAAAATAACATGTCTGGAAATGGAAACTGAATATGTCACTATATCTACTAGCTTATAACTTTTGTAGGCACTAGGATATCCTAAAAACACACAAGATTTAACCCTAGGTTCAAATATATGTCTATTCTTAGGTGATATAGTATCATAATAGAGACACCCAAAGGTTTTTAATCTATCATACTCTAATGTCTTTCTAGTTAATTTCTCAAAAGGTGTTTTATTTTTCTAACGTAGGAGAAGGTAACCTATATATTAAGAAAACATCTGTCAAAGTACAATCTCTCTAAAAATTTAATGGAATATGAGACTGAAACAACAATGTTCTAGCTACATTCAATATATGTTGATGCTTCCTCTCAACTACTGAGTTCGGTTTAGGTTTTTAGGACATGAATGATATGAAAAATTTCCTTTTGATGCAAAGAAATCATCAAATTTTAACTCATTATCATTATCAAATCGTACTGCCTTAACCTTTGTATTATACTGATTTTCTACTAATCTTATGTAATCTGGAAAAATATGCAACACATCAGACTTTTCATGCATTAAAAATACCAGATAGCTCTATTATAGTCATCTAAAATGGTTAAAAAAAATACTTATGACTATCAACTGTAGGTTCTGAAAAGGGTCCCCATGTGTTTATATGCAAGAGATCAAAAGAATTCAAACTCAAATTATGTCTTGGTTTAAAAGGAATATGCTTTTGTTTGGATAAATGACAAACATGACAATTATCAGAATGACCTTTATTAATCTTTGACTTAGAACATTTTAGTACATCAGAAAGAAGATCTACTTTAGAATTTGATTGATGAACTAAATGCTTATGCCAAATAGAAGAATCTACGACAGTCGAAACAAAGGACATACTTGTAGAGGACAAAGTTTTATTTATATCGTTGACATCTAAAATGTATAAATTCTCCGCTTGACTACCTTGATCAATCATCAATTCCTGAGTAATTGCCTGTATAAAACAAGCATCAGCAGTAAACCAAACTTCAGAATTCAATGGGTTTGTTAAAACACTAACACTTATCAAATTAAATTTGAACTTAGGAATGTACAACACACTGAACAAAGCAACAACATCAGTCAATTGAATGCAACATATTCCTATTATGTCCACAGTAATACCATTGGGAAGAGTGACATAGGTTCTGTCTAGGGTTCTATATTCTGTGAATAAACTCTTATACAGCTAACATGATGATTAACCCCTGCATCTATCATCCAAGCCCTAAGAGACATATATGTTTCCGAAGATACTGAAGAGATAAACATATCATGATAAGAATGATTACAGAGAGTAATGAAGTTATCAAAAATGATGTCTGAAATTTTTTACACAACAGATGCAGAAGTTGAAGACGAGGAAAATTGTTTCTCAATTATTGGAGTGACATCATTTGCTTGAAGATGAGAGCTCAAGTAAGAAATCACAGTATGAATATGTTCTTTTGAGAAAGCCTCACAAGATACATCTGATTTAACTTCCTGTTGATCTGGAACATTTTTTTTGAGTAACTACCAAATTAGCTGCAACTGCAACTGGAGGCTTCTTTCTTTTCATCATACAAGGTGGAAATTCATGTTTTTTGTAGCATTTATCCACATTATGTCCAAGTCTTGAGCAATAATAACACTTTGGTTTATAATATCCTCCTTGTGACAACAATATATGGTACTGCTCATTAACACCCGTATCTTGAATTTGAAATGTCACATGATTATTATTCACCCTCTGATTTGATTCAACCATTCTTTGACTTTCATCTTGATCAATCATGTTGTAAATTTCTGTCAAATTTGGCCTTCACATCATATTAAGAATCTGCACCCGTATACTAGTGAACTACTCATTGAATCTCATAAAAACCTGAAACATCTTGCTAGTCTCTGCTTCCTCTAGAAGTTCCTTCACATGTTCACAATTACATGATGCAACAGTAGCTATCTTGGTGATAGAAAGTTGTTCCCATAATGTCTTCTTCTTTGTGTAATAGGTAGACATATCTAGAGGATTTTGTTTATAGAAGCAATAACTTGTTCCAACTAATATTTTCGAGGCAGATTGTTTACCCTAAACCTTGAATATAAATCATTTCACATCTCTACAACATTTTTATAGTACAACATAATATCATAAATCTCCTTACTCACTATATTCAGCAACCAAGACTTAAACGAGCTATTGCATCTACTCCAGATTTTGAACAGTGGATCATTGTTCGTAGGCCTAGGAATGGAACCATCGACAACTCCTATTTTGTTTAATGCAACAAGACTCATCTTCATAGCAATGTACCAATTGTTGTAACTAGATCCATCTAAAATTTGACTCGTAATACTTAATCCAGGATGATTTGTTGAATGTAAGTAAAACGAACTATGTATGTTATCAATCGATTGCATAGCAGAAAGCGACAACGCATATCCGTCTTGATTTCTCCCAATAGCTTTAGATCTAGCTATTACGAACTCTGATTCGTTGTTATCAGAATATTCTTCACGTTTTTTCATTCCAGATCATTGTAGATCAGTATTTACACTTTGATTTCTTGTCTTCCTACCTTGCTTCGCCATTATCAACACTTAATCCAAGAGGTATTATGCTCGATTTCACGGAAAAAAGCTGATAGCAACTTTGAGCTCCAAAACTTCAATCGAAACACAGATCTGGACTTGTTGTGCGATTTAACCGGTGAAATCAAAGAAAAATGAAACATAAATGACAAAAAATCAGAGTGAAATGAGTTGAGAGAACTCTGATGCCATAGTAGAAAATAAAGAGTATATGGAAAATTTTTTTTCTCATTATTCTCTTCAAGTCGAAATATTAGTTACATATTTGTATATATACAATCCTATACCAACTAAACTAAGATGTAAATTACATGTACAATTGAACTGATATTAACCGAAAATAACTCATATCAAGTCTAAAGT
This sequence comes from Anastatica hierochuntica, assembly GCA_900406275.1. Taxonomy (NCBI): domain Eukaryota; kingdom Viridiplantae; phylum Streptophyta; class Magnoliopsida; order Brassicales; family Brassicaceae; genus Anastatica; species Anastatica hierochuntica. The sequence continues at coordinate 51,012 of OVAN01000363.1, forward strand.
TACATTTGTTAATACAATATTTATGTTGTGATGTGACTTTTTTGGCAACATTAGGCTCTCTGTTTTTTTCGTAGGTGTTGGAATTAAAGAATACCAGAAGCTGTTAAATTTATCATATTTTCCATTCCCATGGAAGTTCCGAGTGCCCAAAGGGACTTAACGGCTTCATAAGCTGCTCCGAGGAGAAGTTTTTCATGAGACAGGGAAGTCTTCCTTTTCACTTCACTGTATAATTCTACAGCGTTATGTCCATGAGCCAACCAATCAAACAGAGCAACATTAACAGCTTCGGCACAAATAAAACTGCAATTGAATCCAGTATGATATGCCCTCGGGAATGTTAGTACATACTCCCCTGAATTTTGGACCACCCGATAAACCTGGACACCCTCCTCCTTTAGAAATGAGGGAGAAAATTGAGTACGTCCAATTAAAAAAGAATAGTTAGTATATAAAGACGCTTGAGATTAAACAATTTAGAAAATCGAGTAGATCATGATGTTCTTCAAACAAATCATGTAGATATTTTCTCATCACCTTCTCGAAAACGGTTTTTTTGCTTCCTTGGATATCATACCATATTTTTGGCTCCCCAAAGTGATGATAATTCAGTGAATATAGATGATTGTCCTCGACATCTTGTTGAAGGCAAGAAAATATCAACAATTCAAACACTGGAGAGTAAAATTCATAACTAATCAAAGAGAAAAAGCATACTTACCCAACAAAATGATGAAAAACACATCCCCACATGTAGCCACGAAACCAAAACTCCAAAGATATAACAATCCTCAAAAGAGAGTACAGAGTTAGGAGACACGGTAAGTTATTAAAATTCTAGCCAAAACTATGTACTGATCTATATCACTACCGGTTAATCTGTACGCTTCTAAGTACCCCATTCTCCAAGTCAGCTCCATAGTATATCTGCTAACATCGAATAAAGGAAATTATTTTTAAGTTTATATACTTTTGTGTTTCTTTTGTTTGTCCTCATTTTGAGACGGATTTTACATTGCACATCTTTATTTACTTCTCTAAAAGTTAACATTAAGCCATGTGGTCGACCATTACCATAAATTTATGCAAAACACACTTTATCTCTCCCAACAACATATAGTGTCTGATTGAAGAGAATCAACTAATATATTGTCGTGGTATGTATTATTACTATTTTTTTTGCAACAGCCGAAGTTAAACATTCGTACTTATTCGCCAATACACCAACCAATCGAGCCAAACTTTCTCTATGAAAAATTCTCAAACTGGCTCATCAACTTCAGAAAACATTTCTCATGACTTGGTTCCGGCTAACATAACCAAAGCCTACTATCTTCCTACCTACTAATTACTAATTTTCCTCTACAACAACTATTACCCTGCTTCTGCTTAATCAATGTCCTATTTTAAAATATTACCATGTAAAAAGGATGCTTCTGCACAAGGTAAGTTTATTTTTGAAACTACATTTAAAAATTAGCAAACTATATATTGAAGTATAGTTTTCTTGTTACATGTAAAAGCTGCTAATTTTTTCCTGCACATTTGGTAAGTGTCTATTAAAACCAAACTTGATCAATTGTGAAAATTACGAACTCTAGGTGTGGTTGGACGCAAAATTTCAAGAGAAGCAAACATGTGACATGTTTAGGATGATACCAGTTGTGACTAGAGCATAGATCGCCTCAATTTGTGTACATATAATACACATCAGTCTCCATATGTCTACAAAAGGTAAGAACTAAAATCCAACAAAATTGAAAACATCAATTGTGTGAAAGGGCCAGATAGGTTAAGAAAGGGAAAATACGTCTTCAATTTATGACCCAAACTACGTTCCCAAAACCATATTAAAAGATAGTTTTCAACTCATTGTTTTGACTTTATATCTCATTTGTCATGGTTGTGGACTATAAATAGAACTCTTTTCAAGAAAACAAAGAACAAATTAGAAACCATCTGAGGTTGTTCTGCAAAACTATGTGAAGGTTTAGTCCTTACCTCGCAATGTTGAGTATGCTCAAAAGAGGAAATGATAATTAGTTTGAATGAAGAGACACTGGACAGACGACATCTTAATTTGGTGAATTGGTAGCCACCTTAAAACATTTTGTTTAAAAGAAAATCAACATTCTATTTACGTCAAATATATCTACAAAGCTGGTTCTGAACATGAAATAGAACATTAGAAAATTGTGTTTAAATAATTTACCCGTTCATTCTTGTATACATCTTGCACCTCTTGAAAGGGGAATTTATATATGAAACACATAAAATTGAGATTCTTGAGAACTTTGTCTCCAAAATACATAAAACAAAAGAAATAACTCAAATGTTTTCTTACCAAACAACATTTCAAAATTCCAACATAAACGCATAACATAGAGGCATACTTCTTTTCTGGAACTGTAATTAAGGTTAGTATTGGCCTCTTGGAAGCTATCTAAAAAGAAAGCAAATGATGAATAGAGATCACATACCGACATCTCAGATGACATTCCAAAATGAGATGTGACAACATAAGCATTGCTTTGTAAGCACTGCAAAAAATCATATAATATGTTCAAGGCAGTCATGTCTCAAACTCGACTAATTAAAACTCTTTATATATGTTCCTCCTAGCTTTTAGTGGATTTAGTGTAGATCTGTTTTCCTCAAGCAGATACTTTAATTTGATAAATCTATTATTGAACCAAAAACTTTTGACCTCTCATTTTTAGTAATAAAAGATGGATTTTAATTTTTAAACAAATACGATCTCCAAACCTATTAGCGCATACGAAATTAAAGCTTGTGTCCGACTGATATAGAAATGAAACTACGTCTAATAGGAAGGTTCAAATTTGAATATTTGACTAAGCCCAATATTCATCATTAGGCTTAGTAAGAAACAACCTAAAAGGCCGGATAAGAGGTTATTACATCCATAGGCACTTTTTAACTTTTTATTACACAAAAAGGCACAACACTACACTTACACACTTTCTAAGTGTTCATTTACTCAAATACCTTCAACTACCATCTCTCTCTCATTCCTTTTTGTTTTGTCGAAAATCACCTCTCTTTTGTACTTTTTCTTTTAGTTTGCCTCTTTTGTAGTCTTTCTTCTCTCATTTTCAAAATTTTTTTTATCAATCTTTCTTTATTTTTTCTAAGTAAGTTTTGTTCTTGCAACAATCTCACTTCCTTCTTTTATTTTTGACCGAAAATTTTATGTAAGATTTTAGAATGTATCGATTTTGCACGCTTGGAATTCACTGTTACTAGTTGTGGTTTTAATCATGGTGACAAATCTGAATCGAGAAGGAAAGCATGAAGGAGAAAGATGGAGATTTTTTAATAAAAGATAATGTTTATGTGCTCGATATAGAATGGACTAGGTTGGTGGACGGTTATGCGTAAAAAATTTAATGGATAATGTATAGTGGACAAGTTTTCGAAAAAATATAAATGAACATGTTGTTGTGGATGAGTTTATGAATAGAAAAAACCGTAAAAAATGTAATTGATAATGTATAGTGGACATGTTTTCCAAAAAATATAAATGGACATGTTGTGGATGATTTTATGGATAGCAAATTTATGAAATCTCATCTAACATACTATATATGTTCAAGTGGATACGAAAACATAGACATGTATTTAACCACCACTGTCCACAAGCACTTGTTTACGTAAACTCAATGCCACAGTAAAATGTCCACGAAAATATGTCCATGCATGTATTAGAAACCCATAAAGAGCTCTCAAATACGTAAAACAAAGTTGATGTTAACGTTTCTATGATTAAGATTATTCACAAAGATATGTCCACACCATTTTCTAAAACGAATTAAAGATATATCTGGATTTTGGTCATAAATTTAACAACGTAAATGTGTCCACGATCAGTGATAACAAAAATTTTTCCACATAATTATGTTTGTACACATTTTAAATATCGCTGGGAAGCATCTTTTGAAACATACATAATTGAGTCCTGTAAATTTTCTCCACAGATCTGCTATCCCATGGATAAGATGGTATTAAAGAAAAAGGAACACTAAAAAGGGCATGAGTGTAAGGAAGTGCCTTTTCATGTAGTAACTTTTAAGAAAGTGTCTTTCCATGAAAATCTCCCGTCGGATAACGTGTTGTGGAGATAAGATAATCATTTACCTAAGCTCATCATGTAATCTTCAGAGCTCTCTTAAGGTAGTTAGCATAAATATTTTTACCAAGGAAGAAGGATGTAGCGATATCATACTCGTTCTTACCATGCTTGACTTAGTACCATCGTACTCAGGAAGGAGAACTGTGTCACCTTTCTTAACAGAGACAAGAATAAAATTCCCATCCTTGTCTCTTGAACCAGGTCCAACTGCTATCATTTTTCTTGACTTCAGCTGCAATATTCCGTAAATGCTCAATCGTTTTAGATCTTTCTTACACTGAAAACCAAATCGCTAAAGAAAAAAAACCCGCTAATATTACTTTACCTTGGTGGATTTCTCAGGGAGTAGAATGTCGTTCTCAATTTTAGGAGGCTGGATCACTTTCTAAACCAGGATGCGACTGAGCATTGGGTTCAAATACTTCCACATTTTCGTCCTCCTTATCTCATATGGATGTGTTAGAGTTGTATTTTGGAAAGTGATACATTTATCGTCATACCTCAACTTCTCTGATCCGTTGCGGAGCACAAAACTCGTGGTAGAGAACTCAAATTTCATTCCAGCTAGAGATTGTAAGAGTAAAAAGATAAAAAAAATTCAAAAGGTTAGGAGTAATTTAATCACCGAACTGTAGTGTATTTAATCGCTATGAACGATTATAATTTTTTTTAAAGAATATAATTTTGAAAAATTTATTAATGTGAATATGGATGGAGTAGGAAATGCTAAAGTCTTGAAAATAGAGAAGAAGTTTGGAAGGAGAAGTTGAAATCAAAAACTAAATTATTGACGTGGCAAACTGGGAAGCCAAAAATAGTGCCTTTTATTAGTTAGATTTGGTGAAAAATGCATATTAGTGTACATAAACTTTGGTTCCTGTCTTATTGTTGTTACTACAAACTTCATTGCTTTTTTTTGCTCTCATTTTGAAATATTCTTTAGATCCAAGTTGCTTGTACCATGGTCGAAGTTTGTGTGATACCAAAATATGTAGTTATTTTATACTTAACAACAACAACAAATCTACCGATTGACATCAATGGTTCCACTGTTTGAATGTCTTTTGTAACAATCATTGACTTCTACATTTGTAATCACTTAAATGGAGAACTTCTTTTTAATCGTCGAATTTTTGATTTATGCTTCATATAACCCAAATTTTCCCCTCTTTATGTTTTTGATTTAGATTAAAAAAATTGGATTTAAGTTACTATATAATTTTAATGTGGTTTTATTATTTTGAATAAATTGAAAGTAGTTTTTTTTAGATTTTTGGTAAAATTTCTTTGATTCTTAATACGAAATAACATGTTAATCCTAAAATCACCACATCAAACACATGCCATTTCGTTGTTGTTTGTTTGGTGCTAAAAAGATTAGTTCTTCAAGTTGATTTCTCGTTTTTTAGGAAAATTGCAATGAATAAACATAATCCCTAGATTAATTCATTCTCTTAATCCCTCCAAATGTGTTTTTACTATTTTACCCCATTCATTTTACAAATGGATTTTTAGTAAAATCCCCAATACTATATTGGTATTGTTTTTTCAATCCCGAAAACTTAATTAATTGTATGCCTATGGTAATTGGCTTAATTAGCCCATTATTTATGAGTTTCCGAAAAGTATATTTATTATGTAGTTTAAATTAATCATAGTTATATATATATATATATGTATAATTAATCATAGTTTACGTTTTATTAGTTAAAAATATCAAAATATTTGGTCTTGAAAATTAAATCATATATTCATAATTGTACAACAGAGATAATTATGTAAGAATTTTGATCTCCAATTATACACCAATCCGGACTCGAAGAATTTTTTTTTTAATCAGAACCAGACTCAAATAATTTTTATTGACTAATTTTGTAATATAAAATTGTTTTCTTGATCATTTCTTTTGATGTTTTATTTAATGCCTTTGAATGTTCCATATTGATCTCAATTTTTTTTTGTTTTCCAAAATATTCATCAAACTCTCGTGTTGCACAATCTTGGGACCTTGCATTCATATTTTATTGTTGCATAATAAATTGACTCGAGATATCTTTACCTAAAAGTATCTCTAATGGTATATTTATGAAGTAGTCCCTTAACTTCAGCATGTTTTTATTTTATACTTTTACCAAAATTATGTGTTTTAGTTATACACATAAGTAAAAGTATACCAATAAAAATTATATTTTTCCAATAATTTCTTACCTGGTAAAGATGAAAAAAAGAGAAAAAATCATTTCTTCTCTTATTTTAAAACGCGTGAATTGGTCATTTGTAAAACAAATTCCAATGAAAATATCTGTCAAGCAAAAAGGTATTTTTTAAAACAAACGTTTCTTTGTAATAATATCATAATCTTGTTGCATTATTATTAAAAAAATATTTAAAAGGGTTGATTTGTATATTGCAAAAGTAATTGGTTATTAACATAAATTGATAATTAAATAGAGACAAAATATACTTTAAATATTCATTTTAAAGTAAAAAAATAGAGGTAGCCATTGGAATAAATCACTTCTCTACTTTTAAAGATATATATTTTTAGAGCAAAAATAGAAACAAACCATGAGAGATGGTCTAACATTATTGGTATTAAACCAAAAATACGTGTGCATATACATTGTTATATTTCATTCCTACATCTTTATAAAAGCAAAGATATGAATGCACAAACTAGAGTTTTACAAAATAGAACAACTCATCACGAAATAATATTTCTTTGCCTGCAGAAATTTAAATACTAAATTTGGAAAAAGGGTGATTTTGTGAAATAATCATAAAAGGAACAATATTTAAGGGTATAACATCTTGTATTTTTCTTTTATTTTAATTGTTAAAAATGTTGGAGAATATTAACAATTCACCCTTTAAAACAATTGTTTTTTTTCCATCCCCACAAATTATATATTTGTCTACAGATATAGATATATACTGAAATAAAATTGTAAGAACATAAAAAGTATTTTTTTCTACATTAATTGTGCTTTGAATTTTTTGAAACGAATATAAATACCGTAAATAATAGTTAAAAACTATAACGCACAAAATATAGTCATACTATTTTAATTAGTCACACTACATATTGTATACAGAATAACTATTATCTTAAAAAAACATTGATAATATAAGCAAACATCAAAGGATTCATAACTGAAAGTGATTATTATATTAGTAAACACACCTTAAAACTCTACTAAACCACACATTTTGTAAACCATATGTTTAATAAGGAAAGACCAAAGTTCTGATTTACATAGAATAATAAATTGAAATACTATTGAGATAGAATGACTATTTCTGTGAGTATTTAAATAACTCAAATAACAAAACATCAATCAAAGATGATAGGTATATGAACATATAAAATAAAGTTTAAGTGGAAAATTAGTTTATATTGGGTTAACCATCAAAAAAATTTTTTGGGAGGGATATATATATAATAAGGAAAAAAATAATGTTAAAAGATAAATTAAAAACTAATATTAAACGAAAGAAATAGACCGACAATTTGTGATGGACCGACTATATCGGATAGAATGTTTTGTATAGAAAGGAAATAAAGGAAATATTATAGAAAATATTAGTGTTTTATTTTGGTAGCCAAATATGCTAATATATGTTGTTTTTTGTTATTCCTCCAAATTTTCCAAAAAGATACTCCCTCCGCATCAAATTACTTGATGTTTTAGAAGATTTTTTGTTTCAAAGTACTTGATGTTCGAAATTTTTTAATGCAAAAACAACACAATTTTCCTTTTTACCTTTTATTATATAGAGATAATGTTTGATCAAAAAGCACAAAATTCAAAATGTTGAGGGTAATTTTATTCTCTTAAAGTCTGGCTATAGCTAGACCAAGGAGACATAAAAAAACTCCCTAGTTGAACGTGTAAACTAAGACCATAGCCAAAGACACACCGCCAAGCCGAGGTCATAGCCGAGGTAGGGCGGATATCCCCCTTAGCCGATCTAAATCTTAAGAGATAAGGAAAAATACCTTAATGAATTAGGGAAATATTCCTTATTGTATAGATATACTCGAATATAGAAGTTATCCATAAAGAAATATGGAAATACTCTTACACGAAAATTATAAATACAAAGAAGAGAACCCTAGTTCAAGGATCCAAAACCTTTAACACAAACTCAACACTTGTAATCGATCTCTTATTATAAATAAAGAAACATTGTTTTAAATATCTTTGGCTCATCTCTAAAAAACACTCAATATCTCTATTCTTGTTCTTCTCCATCGAAGAATCACCAAAACAATCCCCAAACACAAAAAGTAACTTATCTTTGAGGTACCAAATTAAAATTTTTAGTGTATTTGGTTCCAAATTAAAAATTTTAAATTCTTTTTTGATTAATTTTTCTATACAAGTATGTTGATTCATCTCTAAGTTTTTGAAGTTTTTTTTACTAACATAATAGTTTGACCATTTATTCCCACATGAAATTTTGTTTTCTTCCAAGAAATTGTAATTTATAAATGATTACGAATATACTACAAAATAGTATCAGCAACTTTTGGAATTTGGCATTGATTTGCCGTAAAAGTTTTAATTGATAAAATAAACACCAAAAATGTTAAAAAGTTAAAATAGGTATTACAAATGCTTTCTTAATTTGATACAGAGCGAGTATTACACTTTACATCATGTCCAGCGTTACCTTATCCTTTGCTTTGACCACTTATGAATGTTGTTAGTAGTTATTTTAGGAAGCATTGACATGACTTAAGATTAAGATTAATGAAATTGTAACGTCCCCGTCCGGAGAGATCCGAAAATGTCCAAAATGGTACCAATAAAACCGATTTAAATTCATCAACCGATCATTAATCTCCGTTTTTAACAACCAAAGAAAAGAAAAAGGGAGAAAGACAAAAAAGAAAAAGAAAAGAAAAAGGGGGAAAAAGTGGGGGTGAATGACTTTTCAAACAAGGTACTCAATGAGGACTAACCCGCCCCGCATCACTAGATTCCCCCAGGGTCCTAAGCCCCAGGCGGGGTGCATCTCACCCGTAAATTGGATAGGCAACTATTCACCATAGAATGCACATCACCGGATTGATCTAGACCTAAAGTCATCTTCCGTAATTCTCAAGCAATGCCAAATTAGACCTAGTCGTTTTAAGGACTTAAGTTCTCACAAAGGTTCAGCCTAAGCTTGACTTAGTGACCCAACAAACAATCACACTTTGCTAAAAAGAAAACTTCCCAAAAATTGCGGTTCTAGCCTAAACTCAACTTAGCGACCCAACAAACAGTCGAACTTTCCAACAAACGCACTTTCCTAGTCATTTTGTGAAGTTTCGTTTTTAGGAAAGTGCGATTGTTTGTTGAATCGCTAAGTCGATCTTAGGTTTGAACCTGTGTGAGAACTTAAGTCCTTAAAATGACTAGGTCTAATTTGGCATTGCTTGAGAATTACGGAAGATAACTTTATGTCTAGATCAATCCAGTGATGTGCATTCTCTGGTGGATAGTCGCCTATCCAATTTACGGGTCTGATGCACCTCGCCCTGGGGCTTAGGACCCTGTGGAATCGAATTACGCGAGGCAGGTTTGTCCTCCTTGAGTGTCTTGTTTGAAAAGTCAGTCGACCCCTCTCTTTTTCTCTTTTTCTTTTCTTTTTCTCTTTTTGCCTTTTCTTTTCTTTGGTTGTTAGAAGCGGCGATTAATGATCGGTTGGTGAATTTAAACAGGTTTTGGCGGTACCATTTTTGGTTCCCTCGGGACAGGAACGTTACAGAAACTTTGGAAACAAACTGAATGAATTAACAAAGTATGAATCATTGAGCGGTTATATGAAATGAACATAAATTGTATGAAGTGGTAAGACTCAAATCTATGTGCGGCACCAAATTATAACTCTTCATTGTAAAAACCGCTAACAGCGCATGAATGAAAACCAGAGTCATAGGCTTGACCATGGGAACAATCGACAAAGTTTGAATCAACACCAATATCAACATCTCTTACTCCTTGCTTGTATTTCATGTAGGCTTTTTTTGTTTTCAAATTTCCTTTATACTTATTGCTCAAAGATAACACTCAATGAAGTTCCTATGGTTGAAAAAACTGTAACATCCCTAGCCAGGGATAGAGGAGTTAATCAATTGGTCCAGCCAAATTCGATTGAAATTCACGAACTTGTCTGATAACCGTCACTTCAAAGCAGCTAACCTACACTAAGCCAAAATAGGAAAAAAAGAAAAAGAGACGGATGGGTGAACTTTCAAACGAGCCACCCAGTAGGAAAAACTGACTCCGCTTCACCCAATACCTGCTTAACCCCGAAAGTCTAAACTTAAACCAAACCCCAAGAAAAGCACCTACCATGCCAGTCAAGCAAACTACCAAGTTGAAAAGCTTTCGTAAAACAAACATATCTTACTAAGACATAGTTCTCGCAATCCATTCACAAAATAATTTTCGTAACCATGCCTCCTACAAATAATCAATACGTCAACTCATGCTCTACCACTTAGACCTGCCATCCACTAACATGAGGCACTGTCACATAGGCCAACATCACTCGCTGCCCATCCCACTGCCCAAGGCCCATATTTCATCCCAGTATCGGCCATCCGATGAGCCTCGCCAACTTCCCATGATACCAGAGTATAAGGTTCACGTTGATTATGTTGCCCTCCCACCTTGACACTTTGGACGGAGGACTCGACCATATTGGGCACCTTCTCTCTTGCCCCTTTTGCCTGGCCTAACATGAAGGTCCTACTACTCACCAATCACTCGGATTCCCCCAGGCTCTTGAGCCCCATGGCAGGGTGCATCACACCCCTAAATTGGACAGAAGACTATCCACTAGCGAACCACATCATCGGATTAATTTTGGCCTAATATTATCTTTCGTAATTCTCAAACAATACCAATATAGACCTAGTAAGTTTTATGGACTTAAGCGTTCACACATGTTCTAGCCTAGGCTCGACTTAGCGACCGAACAAACAATCGCACTTAGGTGTATATGACCTTATGTCTTAACTATACATATTACATATTTTATATTTGTATCGAGACATATAGCTCGACACTGACCAGTTTAACCCTAGACTAACAAAGTTAGACGACTACCGAGATCAACGAAGACCGAGAACTTCCTCACCTTGGCCACGCAGACGAACCTCCAGCTTGGATGATTAATGATTTGGAACTCTCGGCTTGGTTGACGGATGATCCGCTTTCTGAACTTATATACCACGAAGATCCTCCGCCATCCTTTTGACCCCAAGTTGATCCTCCATCTCTCTTACCCCAACTTGAACCGCTTCTCCTTGAAGTTACACAAAAAGGAAATCTGCCCGAAAAGTAAATTGCCAAAAAAGAAAACCTGCCCAAGAAGGAACTTTCGTAAAATAGAAACTTTTCAAATATGAAAATCTGCCATATTTAGAAACTTCCCAAAGAGGAAACTCGGATCAGGAAAAAATGGTAATTTCACTTACCGAGGGAAACTGCATTCTCGGCAATGTCTTGGATGGTATGCAACTCTCTGGAATCACGAATACATAACTCCTCAATTTCTTCTTGACGCGGACAGCTTCGCTGCATCAACTTTTGGGACGCGCTTATCCACTCATATGAACCCGAAACTAGTTTTTCTTTTACCAGTGGATTCATATAAGTCCCTACATCGATCCAACGGAAAATCAGCTCCAAAAAAATCTATTAACTCAACCAAACACGAACTACAATCTAACTACTCGAGATGTTAACTGACCATTAACATCTCGATCCGAACAGTCAGAATCAAGCCATGGATGTGCTCTATCTATTAGTGCCAATTTCGATCCGAACGGACACGATTTAATTTCATATCCCTCAGTAAAATATGATGTGTAAATTGTGAAATATCGCTTAAGAAGTCAGTTACCTTCTGTGAAAAATCCCAGATCAAAAGTCGTCGATTTGCTTTGACGATCGTCCATTCTTCCACAGCATATCGAACTACCTTCTGCTGAGACTGCGCATGCTTAACCTCTTTCCTTATTTTCTCTTTTCTCTTTATATATTTTGCTAAAAGATTCTCTGTCTCTAAGCTCTCTGATATTCAATGATACGAGAGGAAAAAGAAAGAAGGCTAAATGGTTTCTATTTTAGGGTAAAAAGATTTAAATAGAAAAGGATTTTCGGGTTCGATTTAGGAAATTTGGTTTAGGATAAAAAGATTTTGCGGGAATTAAATGGGTTTCCTTGCTGAATTTTAACTGGACCTCTGGACTAACACGAGATTCTAAAAAGGCGGGATACATGTGTTATAAAAACATTGATATATGAGAAGTCTGATAAGTAATTGGAGGATTGCAGATAGAGACGACAACAACCAAATAAAGAAACTGTTTTTCGAATTTTGACCTAGACTCCTTTTTTTAGTAAAGAAACTTATTTAAAATTTTAATGTTTTTGATATACTAAAGGTACACGAACTTGCTCTTATCTTTTTTTGTCAACTAAATATTATTCATGGGGAGGATATAAATGTACACTTTACAACCATTTGATAACATGGATATGAAATTTCTTTCTTGCTTCTTTTGCCAAACTATCTGCTACATTGTTCCTCTTAATACCCTGGTAAGAGTTTGCATTGCTCACTTGCAGAAGCTTTATAGTATACATTGTATTTGTTTGCCTGAAGCTTTGATTGCTCTTATCTTTAAAAGTTGGTAATTATAATAATCCATAAATGTATAAATACTAAAATTTCTTGCTTTCTAAGCAACAAAACACCGAGGAAAAAAAACTGTTGTCTCTTAACATAAAATGGAAAGAAAAAAATAATATTCAACAAAAAAAATTGTAGTCTTTTCATGTCAAATTTCAGTTTGTCGCATTCCTTGTAAGCATCTAACACAAATTGCACCAGCAAATTTGTGAG
>OVAN01000364.1:0-64069 GCA_900406275.1 Anastatica hierochuntica
ATATATATATATATATATATATATATATATATACACCATTTTATCTACAATAAACACAACATAGCTAGTTGTTGAATTTTGTGTACTCTATTTAACATCCGCGTATTTGATTTCATCTTATCTTTTTATTTTCATGATATGTATTTATCAAATGCAACTTTGAGTTCCAAGCCAAGTGTCATTTTCACATGTAAATCTGAAACACAAATAATCGAATATTTTCATACACTATTGTTATACCATCATTAAATATTGATATGTGATAGATGATATCTACTTTATAACAAAATATGTCAAAGAAATTAATTTTCCTATATGTATAAAGGAAAATGAAAATAAAAAAATTAAATTGTAAAATTCATGTTTCACCCAACACCTTTATTAGACTCTTAAAGAGTCATTTTCTCAAAGGGAACAGAGAAGAAAGAGACTTCTCATTTCCCTCATAATACCTTTTGCTTATCTCTCTCTCTCTCTATAATCCTTTACAACTGCTTTTTCTCCTCTCACCAAGAGCAAAAAATACATTTAAGTTAAAAAAGAAGAACCAAAAAAAAACCTTTTTTTGAAGTAAATAGCATATTATACCCTTCTCTTTTCCTCAAAATTCATCAAGATTATCTAAAAAATTGTTCATAATCCTCTCTTGTTATGGAGCTTTTCCCTTCACAACCTGACTTGTTCTTGAAAATTAGCACAAGAAGAGAAGAAGATGAAGAAGAAGATAAAGAAGGGAATCAAGAACAAGTTCAAAGGAGATTAGGGTTTCAGTTTAAAGCCTCTGATTCAGACAGAAGATCTTCAGACCATCTCATCCAAGATCTTCAATTCACTTCAAACAATGAACACACCAAGATTGGCAATAATCAAGAACACATGGAATCTCTTGATCAAGACTTGAGATCTATGTTGATGATGAGACCAGTAAGAGGAATCCCTCTTTACCAGAATCAAATCCTTGACCACAACTACTACTACTACTCATCAACCCCTCATCACGCTCCCTTCTTCTTTAGTGAAGTCAATAGGCAACAAGCAAGTTGTCGGTTAGTCACAAACCCTAGTCATAGTTCTAATCTTCACCACCGTAATTATCATCGGTGTCAACCTCAGCCGCAACCGCCGAGATTCACGGCTAAAAGAGGAGTAAGAGCTCCAAGGATGCGGTGGACGACGACCCTTCATGCTCATTTTGTTCACGCTGTTCAATTATTGGGTGGTCATGAAAGTATTGTCCTTATTCACTACTTTTTTTTTATCTTTACTTAAATTATTTATACTATCTCTTAGTATTTTTCAAACAAATTGTATATGCTTGATGATAGATAATTTTAATTTCTTGATTTAGTGTGAATTTATTTGATATTTAGGAGCAACTCCAAAATCAGTGCTTGAGCTAATGGATGTTCAAGATCTCACATTGGCTCATGTTAAATCCCATCTACAGGTAATCTCCTTAAAAATGACTTATATAATGCATATATGTAATAAATGTATTAGACTCTTTAGAATAATATATCACATTGTATTTGGATCTTTTTGGTTCACTTCACTGAGAAATTATAAACAAGAAGTTAAGTAAAAATAAAAGGAATCAAAAGCTAGATATAGCCAAAGGGCTAAGAGAAAGTCCTATTATTACTAAGAGATACAGAAGAAGAAAAAGTAAAGTACAAAGAAGGCATCATTCGTCAATGATGATATGTATCTTTCTCCAGATTCATATATATATATATATGCACACACATATATGTATATGCATGATTTTTCAATGATAGTAATATATAAGTAAATCATTATTATTATTTTCATATATTTGTATAATTTAACTAAGGTTACAATAAGGCACGTAGACCCATGCACATACCCCATCTCTGTTTATGACTGCACATTTTCATGAATGGTAAATGCTTTCTGCTTTACTCGTCTCTTCTTTTTTCTTACTTTATCAATCTCTGTCTCTGTGTGCGTGCATCTTTATATATACATGTACGTGTGTGTCTCTTTATATATGTATACACACGTGAACAGCATAAGTCTACACACAAACATGATCACATAACATATATATGATGTCAAAAAATATATATACATGTGTGATGTGTGTGATGATCGATTTAACCTAGCATTTGAGATATTTAGTTGTGTTTGTAATTTAATGTATAATGTTTCAGATGTATCGGACCATCAAATCTACTGAAAAACCTTCATCATCATCAGGTTATTTGATTGAATATATATTCATATTTGTGATTAAATTATCGGTTAAATATTAAAATATTTGATAAAATGTTTGTATATATATAGGGCACTCAGATACTTATGCGAATGAATCAAATGTAAAGAATGAGAGAAAAACAAGAAATCTCCAAGGTCTATGGAACAACTCCTCAAGGTATTTTTATGTTCTAATACTTCTGTCTGAGTATTACTAATTTAATTTTTTTAATTTTTTCGGACGTGCAAGGTAAGTATACATATTAAGCAACTTACTATATTTTGAACATATGTACTAATTTGTTAATTTAGTCTAAAAAAAATCATTTACACTAATTCATACAAAAAAATAATCACTGATAAATTTGGGATGTTTATATAACAGTGAAGCTCGATCTCGATCCGTTTTAAAGGCATCAGGTGTAGACATCTCATCCAATGAGGTATCAAATCCCAAAATTTTCACCAAATTAAAAAGGGAATTAGAATAATAAACTAATAAAATAAGGCTGCAAAATTCGAGGGTGGAAAAAGGAAACATTGATTTTTATAAAAGGATTTAAATTTACTTTTTTCTTCTTTTATGTAATTTAAAACTATGTTATTTCTTAAAAGTAGAGAAAAGAAAAACTTTTTGCGTGATATGATAATAATGTTTTATTCTTTTAACCCATTCAAAATAGTTTTAATTGACTTTTTTGAATTAGGAATCAATAAAAAAACAATAGTTAAAAACTCTTAATCTTTATGATATTACGAGATGATTTTTTCATATAATCTTTAAACCAAAATGTTATATCAGGATATGGATCGTAGATGTCCAAGCTATGAAATATTGTCGTCGGATTCTTCAAGCCTCACAGGGACAAAAACAGAGTCTGAAACTCCTAATTTGGATTTCACTCTAGCTATACCAAATCTTCCTCCCTAACTTACTATATACTTATATATATACACAATCAAATATATTGTTAAAAAATATATAAATCTCAACCTTTAAAGATATGCTTGTATGAAAAAATTATATATATCAAATGTTGTTTAGTTTCTTCGATTATTTATATGGTTTAGTCGTGTCAACTTGAGATGCCTATATGGTGGACAAATAGATATTCAGTTCGGGTTCTCTTCGGATTTTAGGTCTTTAAGTTCTTAAATTTAAAGTCTATTCAAATATTTTGAAAGTTTAGTTTGGGTTTGGTTCGATTCGGGTATTTAGATGAAATATCAATATCTAGTCGAATATTTCGAAATATTGTTGAATATTTTAGAATATTTCAAATACTTTAAAAAAAAAAATATATATTTTGGATACTTACATATATGATGAGTATTTTTTGAATATTATATCTAAAATTATCCAATACTCTTTTTGTCACAAATTATCCAATACTTTTAGATATATAATTATAGTTCAGATATTTTCAATATCCGAAATATCGCGGTTTAAATTTGAGTTTGATTCCAATTCTTTCGATTTTTAAACTTATGATCCATTCGATTAATTTAAAAATTCAGTCCGAACTTCTGTTGAATTATCTCTGATTGAATTCGGTTCGATTTTTTTTTGTTCCGGTTTTAGCGACCCTATATGCTTATATGCGGCTTTCTTGTCGCAAGATCTGGAATAAAAATTATTTGGTCATCATTACAGCAATCCAAGGGAAAGACTACTCCACGTGTACAAATAATCCACGTGTACAAATAAGACAGCTTTACTACTGAACACATGGTTATCTGACACGTGTCAGTACCTATGACGTTGACGTGTCAAAGACTTTTCGTTTCCAATATTCAATATTCGGTAAAAAAGAGAATATATAACAATATAGAAAATACAATCCATCCAAGAACTCTAACGAATTATTTCAAAACTATATGTATATTACTATCTGAAAAATTGTTACATTAACTTACACTTAAAAGATTAAATTACTCATAAAAATACATTTATTAAAAAAAAACACAACTTAAATTTTGTAATTCTGTTTTGTGCTATTTTATACCTTAACACTGTTGAACACATCGCATTTACGTCTCACCTCTCCATCTGATCCTCCTTTAACCTCGATCATGCTTAGTTTCTCCATCGCCCGCGCGAAATCCTCAAAGAAAACCGCTTCATCTTTCGCATATAACTCCACGAACGGTCTCGTGCTCTCATCTTTAAACAAAAGATGATCAGAAGCCAACACTCCAAGCCCTTGTTGCAAGTTCTTGAAATACATATTATCGAATTTGCTAGGCGTAACCGAATCAAGAAACACCGATTTCTTATGTGACTTCTCGTAATCTTTGCATTTATCTTTAAGTTCACCTGCTAATGTCGCGTTAAGTTCTGGATCAACTTCTGGCCCGAATACTCGGTCCGCGAACTGCGTGCAGTGAGAGATTCCGATCGTGTGCGCGCCGGCTAGCGCGACGAACTCCTTTAAGGTGAAACCGTTCTTTTCAAAGATCGAGAACATGTCAGGGAGTGATTGTCTTGCCAATGGCAATTTTCCTTGGACAGATTGAGCATGTGATTGAAGCCCATCTTTACGGCCCAATTTGACTTCAAAAGAAGGCCCACCAAGCATTATGACAAGGTCACGAGCGGATTGAGCCAAGATGTCAGCACAAGAGACTACACCGGGACAAGAAGATTCAAGAGCGGTCTTGATGGTAGCCACGGTTTCGAACGCACCGTCCGAAAGCGATAGGTTGGTCTCGTCTTCGCGTTCGGCTTTGTTGTCATCACTTGTAGCGATTAAGATGGATGCATCACATCCTTCCATGAAACAATCGTGGAACAAGAGACGGAGAGCTCCAGAAGCCGCCCCACTATGTTCCTTTTGCCTCGCCGTAACGGTCTCAAGTACGATTTTACTAAAATCGGGACATGTTTTTTGGTAATAATCTGTTGTTAGAGTTGATACTTGAGCTGTTATTATGGATGGGAGAAAGACTAGAACGTGTAAGAGAATGTTAAGAAACGATGATGACATTGTGGATATCATGAGACTTTGTATCGATTTTTACAAAAGAAAATTTTTTGTTTGTAAAAAATATGGAAATGGAATTGAAATGTATAGACTTCTTTAAATAGAAGTATGTACGTGTGGTTGTAATTGGTCTATATTTAGTTGTTTTTTTTGTGTGTGTGAACTTCCTTTTTTCACTACTTACGTTTTCAAAACATCGACAAAATCGACTGGCTTATAGAGCTCACTTAACTTAAAAAGTGGAATGCTAATTGTGGAAGTGTGAATGTGAAGTGGGAAAGCGTTGGATATGTTAAAAGTAAAAATTCTTTTGTTTGAATCGTGTGATATATTTTATTAATTCATAGAGGTATTATTTGAAAATTTCATTTTCGAATCGAACAAAATTATTGATTTATTAGTGTGTTATTGTATCGAATATTAATTTATAGAGATTATACTTTATTTATTAAGATGATAGCATTGTGGTGGTGGTGGTTAGGCGATGATAATGACAAAGGTTGAAGCTGATGGACGATGAGGGATGATGGTTAGTGGTTTGGTTTGGTTACATGACCCATGAGGAAAGTGACGAGAGCACAAACCTTACCTTTTGAGCAAGAAGAAACAAACAACCACCGAATTTTTTTTTGTATTAAATAACAACGCACTTACAACAGATATGTAAATTTATAATATCAACTAAAATTTTATTTAATATAATATTGCTCTTGATTACAATATGGAAAAAAGAAACTAAACTAATTAAGGACAAATGTTGACTTCTGGCCAACAAAATCATGTAATTGTGTACAATGCCATCCCTTCTAATATAAACTTGTTGCTTACCTTACCACCACATTTCTACATTTTAATGTCATCTTGTTGGCATTTTGTTAGTATATTAATTCCTATCATTCTTCCTGACCAACATTTGCTAGAAAATTAAATAATCAAAATACTTTTCGGAAAATATCAACATTTGTAAAAAATTTATGCAATAAGTAAAATTAGATATTAATAAACAATAAGATTTTAAAAACTATAAATTGTGATATATAACTATGATCAAAAAATTTATAATTATTAGTTTATGATATTAGTGGAACTATATTTTTATAAATGAGTTTCAAATAAATTATTATCTTATTATTTTATCAAAACATATCAAATTTTACATAAATCCAATTTAAAACCGACAAAATTAATTAATTTATAGTGTTTATTCATTTATAAAGCATTGATTTATAAAAGTTATATCATATATGAATTATGAAAAAACACATGTAACTCTTTTTAAAATGAAAAATAGAGAAAGAATGATGCAAATAAAGTTTGGTAACATCAATAAGGATCATGCACATAATGTAGAATAAGGATCATGCACATAATGTGGAAAGCTTTAAAAAGTCCACAACAAGTATGTACCCTTTCGTCCCTTCCCTTCCCCATTTATTCCCCAATTCTTTCTATATCCTTTTAAAAACTTTATTATTCCCTTGTTTTGGGGTTTCACATTAATTCTTAAATTTCCGAAACCAATATATACTCCCTCTATTTCATATTAGTTGATGTTTAAGGATTTTGCATTCGGATTAAAAAATCGATAACTTTTATTCAATTTACATCTTTTAAATAAAAAACAACATTAGCAAAACTAATGCAACCAATATAAAATTTTACCGCATAATACAAACAGTTACAAACATCAAACAATATTAAATTTTTACTTAAAACTTGAAAACATCACCTAATTTGATACAAATTTTTGTCTCTAAAACATTATCTAATTTGACTAGAGGAGTATATTTTTTTCATCATCATCATCACCATCATTATCACCACTCAATTTTCCATATACTCACAAACACATGCATAGATTATTTTTTCTCCGATAATCAATGGCGGTTCAAGCTCATCATCATCCTTTCTTTCATAATCATATACATACGAGTGTACATATGTAACGTTTTGAACTGTAATGAAAATTTATTGAGCAGTAACGGACAAGAAGTGAATGATTACTCGTTGCAGCCTCACGACACTCCTTTCACTTTCATCAAAGCTGGTCTCTTCTTTTCTTCTTCCTCAAAAACTCATTTTCTTAAAGAATCGTTCTTTCGATATTAAAGTCTTTTCTTGAAAACAGGGGTTGATTCGAGAAAGCGATCGAGAGAAGTTACGGTGGCTCCGATGAACCCTCCACCGCCGAAACCGTCGAAAGTTATAGAAACCGCCGCAAGTAATCGTGAAGCGTCTAATATGGTTTCTACTGGT
This sequence comes from Anastatica hierochuntica, assembly GCA_900406275.1. NCBI lineage: Eukaryota > Viridiplantae > Streptophyta > Magnoliopsida > Brassicales > Brassicaceae > Anastatica > Anastatica hierochuntica. The sequence goes on from OVAN01000364.1 coordinate 7,458, forward strand.
CTTCGATCATCTCGTGAACAATCACAGAATCAAGAACAGTTGTTTTCGTCTTTCTCTGTACTTCCCGGAGATCTCACCGGAAAGATTAAACGGCAAAGATATGAATATGAATTAGACAGATTCATTCAAACACAGGTGTTGTGTCTGATTTAGTTTTTTGTCTTATTTAAAATTTTGATTTTTGTTGTTGTTGTGTGTTTGATTTTGCAGAGTGAGGAGTTGCGGCGCACGTTAGCGAGAAACAGAGAGAGGCGCCACCGTGAGCTATTATGCGCCACGGAGGAGTTAGCGAGACGGAGGGTGAGAGAGAAAGAAGCTGAGCTGGAGAACGCCACGCGCCGTAACGCTGAGCTCGAGGCGCGTGCAGCTCAACTAGCGGAAGAGGCGCGAGTCTGGCAGTTAAGAGCGTGGACGCGGGAAGCAGAGGCGTCATCGTTACAGGCTCATCTCCAAATAGCTATAGCGAACCGAGCTACGGCGGCGGAAAAACAGAGCACGGTTGGAGACGGCGACGGAAACGCGGAGGAAGCGGAAAACGCCGAATCGGCGTATGTGGATCCGGAACGGATTGAAATGATGGGACCTTGTTGTAGGATTTGTCGGCGGAGATTAGCGACGGTGATGGCATTGCCGTGTAGACATCTTGTTCTTTGTAGAGAATGCGACGGCGGCGCAGTGCGAGCCTGCCCGGCTTGCCTCGCCGTGAAGATCGCCGGCATTGAAGTTTTGTTTTCTTGATGAGAACTTATTCGTTGGCCCGTTAGGCCCATGGGCCCATCCATCATCAGCTTTAAAGAAAACAAAGAATGAAAAAAGAAAAAGAACCGTATTCTAGATGGAAAGAGAATTTTAAAATGCAGAAGAAATTTAAAATGAGATTGTAAATATTCAAAATTAAATATAAGATGAATTTTTTTTACAGTTTATAAGTTCAATCCATATTAGTTTGTATATCAATCAATTTTTTGCAATTTATAAATTCAATCTATATTAGTTTACGATAACGAAAAATTCTTCCACTCCTCCATTCACGGTCTTCATAAGCAAATCCGCCCTTTTCACCGAAAATGAAATTGCTCGATTTGCCAACCAAGTGAAGAAGAAGAAAAAAGAAGTTGAGTCGGATAAAAGAGAAAAATAAAGAATTGGGTTAGATTTACCGGTTGAGCCATAATTTAATTTGGTATGATACTGGTTTATATGGTTTGGTTTCAGGTTTATATCGTAAACCATTAAAACCGATATTTATGGATTTCGAAAAAAAATTCAGACACAAATACATTTTAAAATTTCATTTGAGGGATATTTGAAGCGAAGTCATATTTTGAACTTCATATGGTATTATACGATAGTTCTTGTGGAAAAATAACACGTCTTCTCTATTGTTTTATTCGTCAAACAACATATTTTTTAAAAAATATATATTTTCAAAAAAATAAAGTGATCTAAGTTAGGCTTGACAACTTCCCTTATGAGTTTTGCATGCATCATTGGACTTTGTCTTTCCACGTGACAATAATGCGATCTTGTTAATGTTTTTGTGATGCCTTGTTTATTTATGCCATCAAGATACATTTATTTGTTTCGGGTTACCCAGAAAGAATGCACAACTAACCGTGTTGCGTTGGGATTGTAGTGGAATGAATGACCTTTTGATAAGTGATTTTAAGATTGCACGAATGAAAACAATACACGGAAAAATCTGCATGTTAATTTGCAAAGACAGTAAATCAATTTTCCAGAACTTTCAAAATAATACTTTCAATCGTCGGATATGATGAATCTGCGGATTTATAAAAAGAGGACCGGTCAAGGGTATTACAGTGGCCAATGCCATTATGTAGTTGCTTGGTGCGTCACAAATGTTGTTCCCTTTTAAAACTTCATTCCATGTGACAAACTCAACGATCAGTACATATAATTGTAATCATCACATCATCTTTTTAGAACTGTCTCAAACGATCGGACCGAGACATGTGAATCACTTGATTAGAATTGTGTTGCATCGAGAACATTTCACTCGAATATCATTCATTAATCTTGTCTACAACACCAATTTTAATCTAGTTCTATATTACTTATGATGTTATTAATATTGATAATTGACAATACTTTGATTCATATAAAATAATATAACAATTTGACCGCCGGCTTATAATTTTGTTGAAAATTCAAAACTTTTGCTTGATTCTATTTGTTATATATATTAAAGATAGTTTACCTATAATTTGTACATCTAGAATATTCACGATATAAGAATATTCTAAAGTCATAGGTAGAGAAGTATGTATAGATACATAAGTAAATCTCTTTATTCAATATTCAATACTTATATATCCTGATATTATTTGCTTTTTTTTCGTCATCGGTTGAATCAATTACGTCTGATCTATAATAAAATCCTACGACACAAAACAATACAATTTGATGGAATCGAACCTCAGACATCTGAATTGAGTACTAAAGTATTAACCATCAGGTTAGAAATGTCTTGACCTGATATTATTATTTGTTATCAACAACTATCTAATCAAATTCATTTGAAAAACCTTCTAATCAAAACAAAAAATGTCACCTTCTAATCACACATTATTTATCATGAAACTTAAAATTAGCCCATAGAAAAAACTCAAACAAGGGTTTGCCGTTAATAGCAAAGCCGGGAATTAAACAAAACCACCCTATAAATTGTTTTGTCTGTGGTTGCATAATAAGCAACGTGTTAGTCATTGGTAACTTTTATCAAATGAAGTAATGAACGTAACGTGTTCTATTTAACAACCATAAGAAGCTTATATATATTTCATCTTCTTGTTTATTCATGTATTCAATATATACCAACTAAAATATACTATCGATTATCAAAATATATCAATATGTGTCAAAAAAATCTCAAAATAATGGTAACTTATGAACATATACAGCTTCGTTTTTATCAATTTATCTAATTATTTGTATAATCTCACTAGTTCATCATCGAGAACCAAATGTTTATTAAATGATTTATACTACTATGGAGGGTGACTTGGTTCCATATAATATGTTTTTTGACATATTGTTGAATATGAAATATTTTCAGAGGAGGAATATATCCACCACCAGATTCTAGAATTGTATAATGGTTTGGTACATTAATAATATTGTTTTTTGCAGGCGCTTAATTATGCTATTGAAAACTAATTTTAACACGAAAACATAGAGAAACCTCATACATAAATTACAAAAAAAAAAAAATAGGGAACAAAAAAGTTTAAATTGATTAATTAAAGAAAGAAAAAAGACTTTAAGGGACAGGTGGGGGCAAAAGAACTTAGCGAACTTCCGAGGCTTGCGCAAGTGTACGACGTTTACTTGTTCCAATTATTGCTTACACGCACCCTCTTGCACGTGTTTCACACTCTCCAGAGGATCGATCCTTCTTGGAGACAAGGAGATTTTAATGATACTAAACATATTATCTTCTAATCAAATTATTCAAACAAATCTATGGTTTCACATATGCTTTTTCTTTCTTTTCTTCTTAAACTAGATAATCTCACAGTTGAAATACAAGATAATTTTAAAAATGAGAAAAAAGCTTTGTAAATTATCATTGTATTTAGGACTATATATACTGTCATTTTTTTAAAACAAAATGTGTTTTAGACTAAAAATATTTGACATGGTGATTATTTTTATTAAATCCTTTTTATTAGGAAATTTATTTTGTATCTAAATTAAGAAAGTGAATAATTAAATAGTATGATTTTTTCTCGGCAAACAATTAAATAGTATGTTGTTATGTAAACATATTCATATAAATCTTTTTGCTTTTTGGTTTATGAGAGGGAGAAAATATATATATAGCTCAGATTTAAGTTTTTTGATTAGCAAGTTAAAAGTATTTTTTAATTAAAAAAATGTTAAAAAGCATTTAAATTTTACGCCTTATTCGCAAAACGTCACTGAATGTGAAAAAAACTATTAAAAAAATAGAGAAAGAGAAACGACGACGTATTGGTTACGTTAAGATGTTAACCCGGAATCTCACGCGCCTGTGGTCCCCACCAAGCAAAGACTTTCTTAAAGCTCAACTGTAGATGGGACCCATGTTCTATTGGAAACTTAACGAAGATTTTCTTGCAGGTTTGTTTATTACACATATGTCCTTTCTCTTTCACCTTCAATAACAATATTGCTTACTTATTCTCCCTCAAATCCAATTGAAATTTCATAAGAAGAGTTTAGTAGTTTATTATAATATAATCTACTAAGGTTAATGATGATATTAACACTACTATTATTATTAAATAGAAAAACTTTTGTCCTACATTAGAAGAAGTTTTAGCTTATGCCTTACAGCTTCCGCTAACCATAATTGATGTTAACGACTAAGTAAATATGAAAAACTTAGCTCATTTTTAGTTTTTTTGTTGTTGTTTGGTTGAGTTTGGATACATAAAAATATGTGTGCATATAAATATAAATACATATACCATCTTATATTATATATCTGTGTGTATTTTTTGAGTGTCCTCAAACTTTACAATTTTCCTTTTTTTTTGTGATTGTTCTATTTCAATGTGGTCCGTCACACCACATGAATAATAAAATAAAAAGTCTTTTACTGCTCTAAAACTTAAGTATCTGTTTTGGTTCATATGAAAATGCTATAGCTTTAAAACCTAGGTTTAAATATTCGTGAGAAGGATAAAAACAAATAGATCAGTAGTTGCACCATCTTTGATGCTATCTCACAAAATCAAGGTTCGAATCCTGCATTTGCTTATAGTCAGAAGAACTATTTGCCACTAGTCTAGATGACAAAAAAATTCGTGGGAAGACTTTTGAAAAAAATATGATAGAAAGATATATGAACTTCGTCAGCAAAATTCTTCAATTAGTTATACATAAAACAAATACTTATAAGTTGGGGAAGACTAAAACAATAACTATTTAGTGAATCAATTATTAAATTCTTCATAATGGTTAGGCATTTAAGAATATTTAAAAAATATCAATAAAGTAAACAAAGAAGAAAGGTAGGTTTTGCAAACCAAAGAAGCCAAATAGATTCTCCTTTCTCTCTATAAATGCCTACTGTATTCCCAAATCTCCTTCAGACCAAACCTCTCTCTCTCTTCATAACAACAAGAAGAAGAAACAAAGAACATATAAAGAAAAACAAAACATATAAACATGGAGTTTTCAACAAGAAAGCCTTATTTCATAGAAGAAGGAGATGATGAATTGGCTTCTCTAGATGAGATGGAAGCTGGAGTTTCGAGTCTTTCTTGTTACAAAGATCTCAAGAACACGAATCAGAGTTATTATTACCATCACCATCAGTACTATGTTTCATCACCTAGATCTGCTGTTGTTTCTAGATTCTACTATAAACTTCCTCATTTCTTGGACTCTTGTTTCCTATGTAAGAAGCACCTTGGTGATAACAGAGACATCTTCATGTACAGGTACTTTTATATTAGCCAAGATATTTGATTACTTTAGTTTCAGTTTTTGATCTGCTCGATACAAAGTTTTGATCTTTTAAGTCAAAAGTAGAAGAAACCGTAACTATGATGTAATGTTTCTGATTTTAAAATGTTTGATAAACAGAGGAGACACACCCTTCTGTAGTGAAGAGTGTAGAGAAGAACAGATAGAGAGAGACGAAGCTAATGAGAAGAAACAAAGTCTTTCTTCATCTGTCAAAGCTATGAGAAGAAACGAAGCTTCTTCTTCTTCTTCTTCTCTAACTCCATCTCGTGACTATGCTTTTCACAATGGAACTGTTGTTGCTGCTTAAATTAAGTTCTTCTTTGATGAATATTGCAAAAAAGAAAAAAAAGAGAGTGATGGATATAGAATCCATTAATAATATTTTTGTATATATTAGTTTTTTTTTCCTAAAACATGCAATTTTTGGAGTACAAGAAACCTATATAGTCTTGTGAACTATATAATAAGATAATTATGACATGAGTCGAACTTAAAAACTTAAAATACATTGTTTAGCATTTTAATCTTACTGTCTCAAACTGTAAGAAATGTCTTAAGCTCTTTGTTCAATAGCATTTGAATCAACACGAACGCCTGGACCATACACTAGCCTGCATCGATCGCTAAATGCCCCCACGACTTTAGTTGCTACCTCCTTTAAGAACATCGAAGCCACCTTCAAACCAAGAACCAAACTTTCAGACTACTTTCTTACCAAAGATCTAACATCATCACTTTCCTTGTACATTTCATTCGATTCTTAATCAAACAATGCTCCATATTTCAATCTTTAGATGACGAAAGGAACCATACTTTTCTAGTAGGTTTCTTCCATCACTAACAATTTACAAGGAACAAAGACACCATGGTTTGGTTACTAATAGTTTGACACTTACAAACACAGAAGTCTTGTTCTGTACCTGACGATAAAGAGGCGAGTTGAATTTGAAATCCACGAGGAAATAAAGGTCGCAGGTTCCTGGAACGGGTCCTGGCTTAAACTGCCAGAGGTTAATCAAATGGTCAAATAAGCCAGTGTCCCTCGCCGTTGTCTGCAAAACAATACAGCTTCATGACTCTCACTCAAATCCAACAAACCGAGAGCTGTAAACTGAAAGAAACAAAGCAACTCCTCCTTGTTAATAATACCTTAATCCATTTCGGTCTTTCGAGTTCAACATGGGAAGTATAACTCTCAACAAGAAACTTGAAACCGATCTCAAGCTCTGCGTCGAACGACCCATCTGGATACTCTTTAAGAACCTCGGAGCGTTGACACCAAGGAACAAAACCGTGGTACAAATCTACAGCTGCAACTACATTAAACAATTGCTCAGGAGAATACCTGAAAAATTAAACACAAGAATTTTCAATTCTCAATGTAGCAAACAATCAAACACAAAGCCAAATCATAGTTTTGATCGATTCATAAACAAATCAAACACAGAGCCAAATCATTTCTTTAAAAGCTAGACTAAGATGCTTTTGAGATCATTGAATCATTGTTTCACTATGAAGAATCAGATTAAGATTATTGAATCATTTCTCAAAATTGAATCAAATTACCCTAAGAGACGACGTTCTTCGTAGACCTTTGATAATTCACCACCACCTTCTTCTCCATCTCCACAACCTAGAAAATGCCGTTTTTGAAATAGTCTCCTACCATTATCATCATTGGGCATCATCAACAACCCGTGAGAGGTGAATCTATCGACGCCGGAAAGAGACCCAAATCGACGAAACTCATCATCGGATATAAAACTCCGCCGGAGGATCCCGGCACGGTGACTCGCCGGGTTGCTGATTGCGTTTCGGCGTGAAATTAAAGAGAACAACGCTCTGGATCCAGACGTAAACGGTCGCATTATTACAAAAAACGAAAGCTTCGTGAGATCCCAATTCGAAAAGGATCCAAAAACAAATGGAGAAATTGTTTTGAAATTAGGGTTTGCTAAAAACACAGAATCAAAATGAAGATGAAAGACCCAAAACTTCGGAGTTTGAAGAAAATCGAATGGAACCAAGCAAGCAAGAGAGAGCGATACGTAATCTAGAGCGATACACACACCTATACAACAAAAAAAAAAATTTAAAAAGCGAAAAATGAGGAAGCTTCTTTTGGTTATGAACAGTGTTCATTCAGAGAACGCAACATGTTAGACTAAAAAAGGGCTCAACTTTGTTATTATTATAGCTGATGGATCTGACTATGGCCCAATGGGCTTGAAGGATAATTATCTCATTTGAGCTAATCTGAGTCAAACAATGTCAAATTCGAGTTGTGATGGATCGGGTCGGATGGGCCGATGGGGATTTAAAGAAGCTGAATTGGACCAAAACAGATTTAGGATCGATTCGGTTCAGATTTAATAGGTTTGGACCGGCTTTTAATTTTTTTTAAAGGATTCAAGATATACTCGAAATATGAAAAAACCGAATTATCCGAACCAAATTCTACAAAGTAAAGATCGATTTGCCTAGAAAAAATCAACAAAAAAATAATTAATATATACCTTTCTGAAAATTATTAAAAAAAAATTCGGTTTTCGGCTCGAGTTCAAAACGGCTAGAATTTTTCGGTTCTAGGAACGCTCGAAATTTTAGAGTGGTCGGTTCGGTACAGATTCGGTTATTTCGGTTCAAGTCGTTTCGGGTTTCGGATTTTGTGTCCAGCCCTAGTGAGTACAGGAAAAGAGAGACCAAAAATGAAACAAAGTATTACAATTTTTTTTCAATATGGGATTTTACTTCACCAGTCCATGCTGCTAATGTATCTAAAAACCTAAGGGGGAAACACAACATTAAAGAAAAGAGAGCAAACTAGTTTTCACTTATGTGATACAAACTGGCCTTTTTTGCTTTGGGTTTTGCTTACATAGATACCTTGTGTTTCACATACCGCCTGTCTTTCTCAAAACCCACGACGCTCTTGTTCTTGTATCTGGTGGTTTAAGGGGTGTATACATATCTTCTTCCTTCTTTTCTCCTTCACGGCTTGTGCAACTTGAATCCAAACACTCGTGGAACGTAGCTTTGCGACGCCTTCTGTGGCTTCAGATGTCCGTATGTCATCAAGAACAGATGTGGAAACGTTGTCCCAAAGTAAGCTCCATCTATATCTGTTTTTTTTATATGTGCTTAAGGAATAACAACCCCACAGATTGCAGCAAGAAAACACAGCAAAATGTAGGAGTACCGAACCAGAATCAAAAGCAAAACTAGATTATACTCAAGCATGCATATGTATGTGTGTATGTATAAAGTGAGGTAAGAAAAAGGATACTTCCTTGGTATTTTGATCGTGGGTAATAGACATCTTCACATTTGGGACAATATATCTTCACCGTGCTTGCTCGAGGGATATCAGATTGACCAACCGGTAAACAAGGTTGTCCACAACAATAAACCCTTGGGCATCTTCCAAAGTCATAGTTTTTGTATTTGTCCAACTGCAAAACCATTGGTAAGAAAAACCAACCAATCGGTGTAAGTTCAATAGAATTTGTTGAAGTATACAACTCGAGTAGAAAAGTTTCTTTACCATAGAAGCCAGCCCTTTGTTTGTTAATATGTACCGAGCATGAATCATTCCATATAACATCTCTGCTGCTGACTCGATCAACTCATTCTGTTCCTCTGTAAACATCTCACCTGTTACCCGTCAATCTCAATCAAACATTGAAGACACGAAACAAAGAAGCGACCGAGTTTTTGGTTACACTAATTTTCCATGTGTAAGAAGAAAACTTACCATGAGAAGATTCAACATCCAAAATCAAATCAAGAGCATAGTCATAGTAAGGAACTTGATGGCTGAGACCACACAAGTTAAAGTCATCCTGGATGTAATCATCATCAACTTCACAGAAGAACTCGTTCCCACGTAGGTTACAGAACCAAGATACCCATGAGGTTTCTTCTCCATCAGAACCACTTACCTCTGATTCTTCACTGTCTGTGTCTGTTATATCTACAGCAAAAGAAAATTTTAAGATCAAGCTTCTACCATGTATGCTTTTTGTTTTACATTCAAAAACTTAAGAACATCATAATCTCTCTAAAGAAAGTTCAAATTTCTTCAGCAACAATAGATCAAAAATGAGTAAAACAGAAACATTCAAGAGTATCAGATTAAGAAAGTTCTAAAAAATTGTAAACCCTAAATACGAATTCGAATCGAGCAATAGAGGTAGAAAATCGAAATCTCACCGTCAGAAATGGTAGCTCTAGAGAGAGAAGCAGAACGTGAATCCCTATCGTTGTGGTCACCTAATTGCTTCCCCATCAAGACGGAGTTAGATCCTTTGGCCTTTCCGTTGACGGCCTGAGACATCGAATGCTGCGACGGCCGATTATCGTGAACGTCGTTTATACGTTTCCGATCGACCACCTCCGCCTTCGATCCAATCGTACCCCTCTTGCTACTATACATGATCTCTCTCTCTCTTCAGGGTTTCGAAAGGGAGCTTCTCGTCAGATTTTTTTTTGTTCCTGCTCAGATTTTTTTTTTTGAGATAAAAGAAGAAGGAAGGGCAAAACGGGAAAGAAATGAATTAAAAATTTTGGATTCTCCGACAAAGCGGTGTGATTCGCGACAAGGAGGGAGAAAGAAACACGGGACTCTCACGTGGTTAAACTATAAGGCTTGTACTTGTTTTGTGTTAAATAGGCCCGGCCCATTACATGGAAACAAAAAGGTATTAAAAATCAGATTAATTGAAAGGAAAATAATCCAAAAAATTGAACATTTCAAGAAAAGAAATATATTAAAGAATAAAAAAAACTAGCAGTTAAGATCCAAAAACATTTCGTTAAAACCTCAAAACAATAACGAGTTTTAGAAAAAATATCTGAACTAATATTTAAGCACTTTTAAACTCAAATGTTTCATTTTGAGAAGAATATCACACGAGAGTTCATGTCTAGTATTAAATGAATGTGTTTTGAATTTTGAAATGAAAATAAAACATAAACCGCGTCGTCATGACATAAACCGGCGATTCTCAGTAAAAAGACGGCGGCTAAAATGTGTAATTTAGACTATGGTTGGAAAAGTATATTTTATATAAGTGTCTGTATGAAATCTATTTTTCTTTTGATCCATTGTTTGGTTTTGTCCGTCATTTCTTTTATTTTGTTACTTGATATCTCATACTCATTCTTTGAAAATTTTCTAATCAATGGCATTGATAAATCATGTAATTCTAATTACATCACAATTGTCGGTATAGCTCTAATGTTTGGTGTAGTCAGACCCTTAAGGAATACAAATCTTCAATATTTACTAACAAGAAAAACAATCAAATAAGAACATACAAACATATGATGAGGTATGTACAAACTTCACCTAACATTTTCTAAACTATATGAAGTAAATGGATTGGTGATTAAGCTCACTCTTTGCTTTTAGCTAACTGCTCTACGAAGAACAAAAGGAACCCAAAAAAATAAAAATTCTGGGGAAAGAGGAAACAATATTCAGCAAAATAAGCTCTACTTCTTTTGCAAAACAGATGTTGATTAACACCGATCATCGGCTTAGCAATGTTCGGTCTAATTCCGTTTTCTTGATTGTTTCTTCATGTGGCAATCTCATCAACCTCTGAATTGAAGACAAAACTCGGAAACGTTGTCGTTATATCCCTGAGATATGGGAGGGTCATGATCTTAAGCAATGACGGGTTTTTGTTCACGAAATCGCTCCATTCTGATTTATCAATCTTTCCATCCTGATTCACGTCTGCATCTTCAAATGTCTGTACAATGAAATGGAAAGAAAAAACACTTAAAACACATTCTAGAAAGGCGAAAATGTCATAATTAATAGACACCAACACAAACCTTGTCGAGTATAATCTCTATGGTTTCATCAGCCAATTTCATTTCGGATTCGCAGAGAAGGGCAATCAACATTTGCTTGACCTGCAACAAATTTCACACATACAACGATGATTTCTTGCAATTTTGTTCAGTAAAATATGCAGAATCAAGAACATGATAAAGATCTTTCATGACTAGTTTTTAAAACTACAACGATAAGAAGGTTGTAGTCGGTAATTTCTTTACGAATTGTTTACGCAGTTTCGATATTTGTCATTTAACATATTGAAACCGAGGCAGAATATATATAGGTATTTGATTATTGATTTCTACACAAATGTTGATAAGCGTGGGCACTATTACCTCTTGGCGTTCAATATAACCCGTGCAGTCCATGTCGTAAAGCCTAAATGTAACTGCGAAAAAACGTAGACCATAATCAGTAAAACTCTTCAAAAGGTTTTCAAGACACGATGGATATGAAACACTCTCTTTACATAAACTTACAATCTATCTTGTCCTCTAGAGAAGCATTGGGGTGGAAAACATTGAGTGATCTCACAAAGTCCCCAAAATCGATTACTCCTTTTCGTTTAACATCAAACATATCAAAAATCTGCGAAGAAGCGTAATCATTTAGTTTAATGGATGAACATAAACAGTATATTCCTGGTTAAGCAAGGGCCTTTTGGACTCGAATTCTCTTACCCTATTAGCAAATATATTCTCCTTCTTCCTGTTCTTGAACAATGCAAGTTGAAACTCTTCCTGCATACACGTGAAGCTAGAATTATAAAAAAAACAACATAAATAAAGTGGGCCAAGAAAGACTTCAATTTCAAAATCAAAGCAATCAATGAAGCAAAAGAAAAAACAAATTCAAGTCAAACATTAAGGGCTACGATTCATTGAGTTGGTGTAATATGGAGCAGACAGAAAAGCATGGAAGAATCATTATTGTTCTAATAAATTTGCTAAAAGTCAACAAAGTGGCACATAAAAAAAAACTGTAGATGAATAGCTTAAAGAAGAAAAAGAATAATACAGTAGGGTCATGAAAGATCCAAATGGGGTCAATGGAGGAAACAAAGGAAAATTATCAAATGTTTGTACCTTGTTTATCAAACCATCATCAACAACCGAACTGCTTATGCTCTTGAATAGCTCAAACAATGCCTCAACCTCACTCACACTAACTGGAAAAAACGAAAAACAAGCGATGCTGCAAGATCAAAACAAAGTACCAGGAGCAAAGACAACAAATTAATCCACTTTCATGTTTTTGCATATCAATATAGCATATAAGCCTTTAACAAAAAAAAAAATATAGCATATAAGCTATGTAGTAAACTGATGATCCAATATCAATTTTGCATGGCGACAGACAATACTTTTACGGTTCTTGATTCAGGCTAAAACTATGCAGTAATCCGGTTGTGAATCAAGACTAAAGATATGCCAAAGAATCATATTGAAACACTTGAACATATGCAGAGGAATCATCTTCTGAGATTTCGCAGATCGAAATGAACGAAGCTAAAGAAGCTTTAGTAGAAGAAACCAACTTACATGCTGTCTCGGAGGCAAGCTTTACAGGGTCTTCGTGTCCTCGAAATTCTCTTACTGCCTTCGACTGGAAACAGCCCATTTACAGATGAAAATGAGATGATCTCAAAACCCTAAACCCAAAACTCTAGAAGACGAATGATCCAATTCCAGTATTCAGAGACTTCTCTGTTGATAGCTGAAGCTTGATTGCTACTGTTACTGCCAATTATCAAAACCATTTTAGAATCTACACATATTCCATGGAAACAGAACAATGCCATTTGAATCTCAAATTTTCTGGGAAAGAGACGAGAAAGAAACCTAAACCCTAAGCAAAGTAGCATTCAAATATGAAAGAGAACACACACACACACACAAAGTTCTTCTGAATACATAAACAGAAACGAAATCGAAAACTATACCTAGAAACGAACACGATTCGAAACCAAAAGAAGAAGACAAAATCAACATCGAGAATTCAGCAACCCAGAAAATCAAACGAAACCATCACATTCGACGGAAATAAGAAAAAATTCATGAATAATCAAAAGTAACACTCACCACCAAAGACGACGGCTCGCCGGCGAGATCGAGAGAGGAGCGAGAGACAACAGCAACAACGAGAGAGAAATAGCGAGAGAGATGATCTGTGTAGCGATTGGTGAACGGTGATGGAAGATGGATGATCGGACGGTTGAGATCAATTACAGTATATGCTTTGTTTTTTTTTGTTTTGAGGCTTTGAGAAGAAATGAAAAAATTAAAGGAGTTTATAAAATGGAAGTCGCACGTGCGAAGTTTGTAAGCGCGTGTGAGACGAGTCGGTTTTTGGAAGTTAATACATATGGTCATGTATTTTCAGTTATTATCGAAAACTAATTTAAAGGAGTTTATGCAAGATTTTTTTACAACTTTAGTCTATTACGTAAGCATACGCCATATTTTAGGTCCATTAAATTTTTTTTTTATGATATTAGTTATTTACGTAACTTGCATAAATAATGCTATTTAAAAATGTTTAGCATATTGTTAAATGTATATACAAATAATATTGTATAAAAATATCTAATATATTTATAGAATATACTTATTTTCGAATAGAGACATTATTTTTGTTAGACTGGTTGTGCAAATAATATATATATTTTGGATTATTAATGATTATTTTTTTGTTATAACCAAGATTAAACTCATCTCCAAATCCAAAAAATACAGATTTTTAAATTTAGAGGTGTTGAAAATGAAATATTATTTAATTGAAGGGAAACAGTTCATAGTTTGAATCTAAAGAAAATTCTACATCTTAAATTATAAAATAATTATATTTGAAAGGAATTAATATCTAAATTGGTGACCAGAAAGATTCTATACTGATTATTCATGGTTGTTTGTTGGGCAATAAATTTAAAAAATAGGTTTTTCAAATATTTTTCACATCTAGAAAAACACAAAGATGCGTTTCATTTTAATAGTCAAAATGGCACCTCACTACGAATATTCTGAATATCCGGGACCCTGTATAATAATCTTGTTTATATTAGTTTATATTTTTATATACTTTTCTCCATATTTTGACTATGCCGAAAAATATGAAATTTATGTACAAAATGCCAATAATAATAAATTGAAAAACATCTTTCTTTGTATTGATCGTAATGTGATGATTCTCGAGACGTGAGTGTTTGTAATGGTCAACCATTTTGTGTATTTGTTTTGTTTATTTTTATTTTTTTAGGATAAAAACACAAACATCTAACACTAGGCCACATATGATTGGCGAAAAAATGAAACAATAAATTGATATTCCTATTATATATTCCATCCGTTTTATTTTATTTGATGTTTTAAGGTTTACTCCTATTTTATTCCATAATAAATGATGTTTTCAAGTTACAATACAAAAAGTAAATGTTGTTTGAGTTTTATGACTTTCGTACATTTTTTATTGGGTGAATTAATTTAGTTAATGTTGTTTTTAGTTAAAAGATAAAAAAACATGTGTGTTTTTTTAATTTGTGTGATATATTTTAAAACGTCAAATATAAAAAATAGAGGGAGTAGTTAAATGCAATAATTCTTTTGGTTAAAAAACACTAATAATGTTACGATTTTATTTTTATATGAAAAACTGAAAAATAAAATTGTTTTGTGCTTTTTTACGCATTTAAATAGAAAACCATTTATCAAAAAGACCTAAAATTAAACCAAACCAAAAAAAAAATTAAAAGTGAACATTTGAATTATTTCAAATATTTCATTGTAATAATTTTAGTGATTTGAAAGATAATATTGCTTTGATGTTATTTTTGTCCAAGCAGCACAAAGAAAACAAAAAAAATGTTTATAGTTTGGACAATATGTTCTAATCCATATATCATAACAAAGCAATCACTCTAAAAATAACCAAAAAATAATTATATACATATACCCATTACTAATCCATAATATATAATCGCACGGTGCCATTTAAAACCGAATAATTGACAATTGAGAATCCTAGAAGGCTTTAGCTGTAATAGTATGTCGAGATGATTATGTAATTTAGCAAATGTTTATTAATTACTCTTGATCTTGAAACCATAAATATTTTGAATCAATTTAATCATATATAAAGTAGTTGTATCACATTTTACTATGGTTTAAATATATGATTATAGACCAGTCGGTGTGAAAAGGGTTACATTGGTCTGCAATGAAGCAGGCAAAGGTTGACATAATTAGGACCTTGATCACGACCAGACCACGTGATTATCGTTCAAACACAACAATAAAACAGTATATACTATTACTAATTTTTCTTAATTATCATTAAAATAGCTTTTTTGACTTCGTGGCCGTTGCTTGAATGAACTCCAAATTTGGCTATGCAAATAGTAAAACTATTACTAGTAATACTATTATTCTCGTGTGTGCTCTAACAAAAGAATTTTAAATTTTTGATCACGTAAATTCAGAAGTTTAATTTAACATATTTAACCAAAGAGGTAGTAGCCTAGTGGTAATATAAAGATATTAGTTTTTTTTTTGTGCAACATATTCAATTTATCTCTAAGATAGATATTATTCTTTAATCAGTTTTTTAATGATTAGATCCGGGTAAATGTAGGAACTCTCACAATCTTGACAAAAGAAAAAAAAATAAAACATAGGTTACATTTATAAGTTTTGTTTAGGATCATCATCTACAGAGGATCAACACTTCAAACAATAAATTTAAATTAATTTTTTGCTTAAAAATTTGTATTGAAATACAAAACTATATTCTTTGCGAAACAAAATAAAATTAACAACAATTTGTATGAAACGGGATAACTTTTAAAAAAGTTGAAATCGATACATCATATATTTTGATTTTCAAAAGTTAAAAGCAATTTTCTCAAAGGGTCTAGATACTTAATCAACAAATATGTGTCAAATTAGTAAGCTTTTAATAAATAATCGGCAAATTTATTTTATTTTATAAGCACTTTTTGGAAAAACAAATCAATTACTTTAATCGTTGGCTTGAATTGACTCTTTGACATTTTCGCCGAACGTGTCGCAAACGCGTCGGCAAAAGTTTTAACAATCGTTTTCATAGTGTTTTGGACAAAACTTTTGTAAGAAAAAAAACACTTTTAACAAAAAAAAAAAACACAACCTCATTTATTTTAATAGAAAACAATTTAATTAGTTATACGTAGATCCATCTTCGAACCATGACGGCCCAATAAAGGGTTAACTCGTGAATTTTCCAAAGGCCCAACACAATAATTAATATTAGGCAATATATGAAAACTGAAAGAAGTATAGGGATATATTTGCAAATTTCGAGTTTTCCCCCAAATGTTACGACTAGGGTTTATCACCTTTGATTCATCAAAATTATTTGGAGCCAAAAGGGTTTAAGAGAACGAATCTTCTTCTTCAGTCATTTTCAAATTCTTCTGTTCCGCTGCTTGCAGCCACTAATGGAAGCTCGAGCTTCAATGGAAATGGATTCTTCTGTAATCGCTTCACTGTCGATGAGCTTCAAGCAGATTCCAGCAGCAGCTGTTCCTGCTTTTCTCGACTGTGTTTTAACCTCCACGAAGGGAGTATCTCCCTATACGCTTTTCGAATCACTCATCGATGAGCTTCCTTTTCGTTCATCTAGTTTCGTGGTTAGTTCATGATTGTTTCACATTTCGTGAAATTTTTGTTTTGGGTCTCCTGCGATTTGATGAGTTTTTGCATTTTCTAATAGGAAACGATAGAAGCGGAAAAGAAATTTGATTCTAGTGAATGTAACCACATTGCTTCGTTGGTGGCTGGGCTGTGTCATTTATTAAAGAAATTCGGTGAGTTCGAGTTTTGATTCTTGAGATATGTATTGGTGTTGTTAGAGATTTGAGAGTTGATTAACTAAGGGTTTGAGTTTGAAGTAGGCTTTGTTACGGCAGATAATCATAACGCGTTGCAGTTGTTTGTGTGGAGAGTGTTTATTCCATTGATGAAGATGGTTCGTGCTTATGATTTGGATATGCTTAATATGGTAAATCTTCTGCTGTCATAGTCCTCCTCAAGAGATACTTCTTGTTGAGCTTATGGATCGTATTTTGATGTCTTTTGCTTTTCTTTGTTTGATTGCACTAGATTGTACAATCGTTTTTTGATGTTGTGATCGAGAGTAGTGTGTTGGATGTATTGGGAGTGAACTTGGTGCCTTTTTTACTGAGATCAGTTGGTGTTTCGATGGGAATGCTTCAACACGAAGAATCGGATTTCATCAAATGGGGCGAGCTGGATTCTTTGAATACAATAAATATGGACGAAAACTATATTGCGTATTTATCTGGATCATTTCCAATTCCACTGGCGAGCCATCTTCTAAATTTGATACTGAATGCTGCTTTTCAAAGTCGCCAAGCAGCTCCGAAGGTGGAAAGTTTTGCAGCTGGTGTACTTTGGGATTTGTGTAATACGACTGAGCGGCTTTTGTCACAAAGTGTAGAACATCGTTCATGTGCTATTAGTTTCCTCCTCCCTGCTATTTTCAATGCATTCTCTTCTCAGCCTTTTCTGAAGATCTCACGTCAAGGAAATGTGTGCGTGCTTTCAAGGTGAGGCTAAGAACCCAAAAGTCATGTGAATTTAGGCTAGCTTTTCTTTTATCAATTTATCATTTTTAAAGCTGTAAAGTTCAGGAACGGCTTCAAAAAAAGAATTTGGGAATGCTGCAAGAAGCTGTTTGTGGTTGGATCAATAGAGAGACGGGATGCTTACAATGTCCTCTCTTTGTGTATTTCTTCTGGATCTTGGACGCATGAAACTGAAAGTTTTGTTTCAGAAAAAGATGGTGACGAATTTGACTTGAGATCCGAACAAGAGTTTTGGGATGAAATTAAGAAAGGCTTGGTATGGCAATTGGAAAAATACCCGATATTCTTACAGATTTTCCGATTTCCATGACATGAGTACGAAACATTTCCTTTCAGGTTGTTGATGAGAGCTTAGTAAGGAAGCAGTCATTGCATATACTGAAATCAATTTTATCCATAAGTAAATTGAGTAAGACCGATTCTGTAAAGAAGCTTGAAGGAAATTCAGTTCATCGTGCCATGACAAGAAAGGAAATGTGGGCAGAAAAGGAAGCCAATTCGCTTGGTGTGGGAGAATTGTATGGCTCTGTTGACTCTGGGTTGACTAGTCAGCAGCAGTGGCAAGCTTTTCTGCTCCTGTATGAGATGCTTGAAGAGTACGGCACTCATCTTGTCGAAGCAGCATGGAGTAACCAGGTCAGTTTTTTCTTGTCTTGTAATTGTATTTTTTCTGCTCCTGATGCTTGGTATCCTCTTCTCATTGATTTTTTAATCTACCTTGCAGATTGATTTGCTAATCAAGTCATCTTTAAGATACGATGGATCCTTGAAATCCAATGGCAGTAACTCTCATAATGGTTACACGAAAACTCCAGATGAGGAAACTGAAATATTTAATTGGCTAGAGGTTCTTTGGAATCGGGGCTTTCGTCATGATAACCCTCTAGGTATTGCTTGCTTACTGGAACATCTTACACTTGTTCATTACAAAAAACCAGTATTTGGAAGTTAGCCTATTTCTGCTAAACTTTCCTCAATTAAAGCATCCTTGTTGGAAACACAGTTTGATTGATCCAGACCTCCCTTTCATATCAGTTCATTTGCTAATCCATCTGTCTTAAATTATAGTCAGGTGCACGATTATGGAGTCCTTTTTGGGGATCGAGTGGAGAAAATACAAAACATGTACACAATCGATGTCCCAAACTTTCGTTCTTGGGCCTTTCATAGAGGGTTTGAATGATCCTGTACACCACAAGGATTTCGGTAGGTGCTTCTTGGAGAAATATGTTCCAATGTCTTAAATAATGTGTATTTGAATTCTTCTCGCGAATTGTTGTATGCCATATTTCTGAAGTTATAACTAGGGTTATTTCTTGCTTTTTCTTCTCTTTCAGGGCTTAAAGGAATCTATTCCTCAAGAACAATCGAAGGTGCAGCTGAATACGTGCGTGCATATACAAGTTGCCTCAACCCAAGGTAGGATGTCTTAAGTTATTAATATCTTTTATATGGTTTTGCTAGAGTTTCTTTTCTTTGTGCTTTCATGTATATATGTTACTGCTCGTGCGTGGTTGGATGTATTCTCAAGGTTATGTGAATTATTATAAAGAAAGTTTAATGTTTGTCTAACTGTTTTCTTATTTTCTAGGAATCAAGTTGGATTTTTAATCAACCTTGTATCTCTTGCAAAGAAACAGTCTTTTGGTAGGGCTGGATTTATGGCTCTCGTACAATGCAATGTTACAACAGCAAATGTGGTTGGAGGAAACGGGACCGAACCTACTGCTGAACATTTAAATCAAGATGACATGTCGCATGTACTGGATGTCTTGAAGTTCGTGGCAGAGAGCAGCAGACAACATTTTAATCATAAATACCGCATTCAAGGTTGCTAATCAGTTATTATGATATGCATGTGGAATTATCGTTTTGGGACTTCCCTCATGATATTAATCACACTAAAACTCATTCTTTGAATTTTATATTTCCTATTTTCCAGTTTATCAAAAAGTTTTAGAAGCTGCTGCTTCAGTTGCGAATCCTTGTAGTGTTCCTCTTGGAACACTATTGCAGTTCGTTTCAGCAATTCCTCGGGAGTTTACTGACCATGATGGTGAGCAGGAGTCCTTTTACATATGAAAAAAATGTAAGGTTATCGTCTAACCTTATATATTTTCTTTTATGTCAGGTTCATTCCGCAAAATGATGCAAGAATGGCTCCAGGGGTGCAACAGAACGACTTCCAACAGCTTCTGTACTGATAGCACTCGTCTTTTGGCAAGCCTTTATGAGTATCTGAAAGGATTTATCAGAGATCATGTGGAGAGTTTTGATGACGAAGACTTGGAGGCATGGGAATCCCAAACAAAACGATGGACAAGAGTATTTTTCCTCATAATTAATGATGAAGAACATCTCACTGATATCATAATGGTTTGTGTTCCTTGACTTTTATTTTAACCTGTCAGCTAAATTTTTGGTAGTTGTTATCCACATTGAAACTTTTAGATGTAATGTGTTGCACATTGACAATCTCCTGTAACTCTGCAGTTTGTTCAAAATAGCAGCCTTAATCTTTTCCAAGAGAAGAACCATTTAAAACAGGCACCTGCGAAGTTTTTGATCTTTATTTTAAGTCTGCTTTTAGAGCTCCAGAGAATGCAAGATAGAATATCTGAGCTTAGTTCTTTGGTGAAAAGCAAGTCGTGCATTGACTCTGTTGAGAAAACTGACAAGCAGATATACGGCGGTGATGCAGTTATCTACGAAAAGTTTGCTGTTGTTCTCTTGTCGATACTGGTAAACAGAAAACAGCGTGCCACAATTTCTTAACACAGTGATATAACTATCTTCTCATTAATTTGGCTTTCAATGATCTTTTGTTCTTGGTCTGAGTATACAGAAGGAGCTGATTCCATTTGCTGATTCATCTTGTTCAGTATTCTGGTCTCATACTACTGTGGAGAATGGTTCTTTGCCGGGTTCTGTCATAGGAAAACTAGGGGGTCCAAGTCAACGCAGGCTATCTGTTCCTACGACAACAGCTGTTCTAGAAGCCGTATGATTTCTTTTCTTCTTGTTTCTTTGTAGAAAATTACATCCAAATTTTCACCTTTACGACCATAACATTGACCAGGTTTCATGTCAAATTGTCAATGGGTTATGATAGACAGGTCACGTTGGTGAAAGTTATTGGGTTGATCTCATCATACTGTGCTCAAGTCACTGGTGGTGTCGGTGAACTCAAATTAGCATTGGCTTTCTTTTGGAAGTTCATCCAGCATACCATATCATCTCAAATTCCTAACTCTGAGGTAATGGCCCTTCTAATAATCAAGTTTGATAAGATGCATGAAATGTGTTAAGCCTTATATTTTTTGTATCTTCTATGGAATCACAGTGCACTAATTCACTATGAATGTTTCTGAACAGGCTGCAGCTGAGGTCTATCTTGCAGCATTTGAAGCGCTAGCGGCAGTACTGAATACGTTTGTGTCCTTGTGCTCAGCTGGAGCTTTCAACCTTTTAGAAAATGATAACACATTATTAACCATGGTAGATGGTGATTTTTGGTTACAAGTTTCGGTCCCGGCTTTCCTCCATAACGTTAACCATCTTCTCACAACAGGACTTCTGGTAAGAAGTAGAAGGGCAGTTCTGCTTAGCTGGAAGGTAATGCATATTTTGAAATTACTTGACAAGCTATAGTTATTGACTGGTGGGATTTGCATTGACAGAGCTATAGCATATAAGTTGCGTTTTGCTTTTGGATGGCTAAAGGAAAATTTTGACCCGTTTGTGCTTGATTCAGTGGCTTTGTGTGGAGTCTCTATTATCACTGATGAGTATTCTTGGTGCGAGACGTAAACCAGGGGATAGAAAGTCGTTCTTTTCAGATGATACTGTTAAAATCATCTTTCATGATATTGTAGAGAGGTGAGATGTGTTATAAGTTTATTAATTTTATTCGTGCTCTTTCTCATTTGTGTGAGCCGACACAAATATTGAAAGAACTCTCATAGATATCAGTTGCCACCTAATAGTATCTCAGTCGAAGGGACTTAATTTCTTTCAGATGCTTGTGTTAGGATGTTAACATGCTTTGATTTTTTGGTGTGACCACTAATATTCTCTTCGTGATTTGGCAGCCTTGAAAATGCTGGGGAGGGCTCTGCTTTGCCTATGCTGAAATCTGTCAGGCTCGCTTTGGGGATACTTGCGTCTGGTAAATCATCTTTGGATGGTTTCTCAGATGTGGATACTCAGGTTTTGTAATGATATTTGCTATATATTGGATGAAATTGTCTTTATCCTTTATGACTAATTTACTGATATTTCATTTCTTGTGATGCATGGCAAGCAGACAATGTGGCAGCTGGTCAACTCATGTTGGATATTGCATATCAGCTGCAAGAAAAGAAGGGTTGCACCTATTGCTGCGCTTTTGTCTTCTGTGTTGCATTCTTCTTTGTTTAGTAATAAAGACATGCACATAGCTGAAGATGGTCATGGTCCGCTGAAGTGGGTATGTTCTATCCTTCTTAATTATATCATTCACAGGAACAGTAGAGAAAATAATGTTATATCTGTGACGTCTTGTTTCACAGTTTGTTGAAAAAGTACTCGAGGAAGGTCAAAAAAGTCCACGCACAATTCGCCTTGCGGCCTTGCACCTAACAGGACTCTGGCTCATGTTCCCTAAGACAATAAAGTACTACATTAAAGAATTGAGGCTTCTGACTCTCTATGGTTCTGGTCTGTAGTGCCTTTTATTTCTCTTAAGCTGCTTTGCAATAAGTTTATGATATTCAACTCCTTACCTTTTTATTTATGATTTTTTAGTTGCATTTGATGAAGACTTTGAAGCTGAATTATCTGACAACATTGATGCAAGAACTGAAGTATCATTACTGGCTAAAAGCCCAGATCCTGAACTGACAGAAGTAAGATTCAAATTTAAGAGATGGTGGATTGATAGCTTTGCTGAAGTAAGCGACACTTTTTGTATTTTTCCTCAGGTATTTATCAATACAGAGCTGTATGCACGTGTCTCTGTAGCTGGTCTGTTTCAGAAGCTGGCTAATTTGGCCTATATGGTCGAACCAGCAAGTCAAAATCAAGATAGTCAGGATGCTCTTGTGGCTGGAAAATTGTTTCTGTTGGAGCTTCTTGATGCGGCGGTACTTATTGTTTTTTCGTTTACGCAAAATATTGCTAAACAATTAGCATACGTGACAACCTACTACTGAAAATTAAGAATGATGCTGTGAACTGATCATGTTTTCTGAACGAATCCATTTTTTTGGCACAGGTGCATGATAAAGACTTGGCAAAGGAGCTTTACAAGAAATATAGTGCTGTATGTGTTGCATTTTGCCCCTTTGTGCTGCTTCGTTTAGATTTAGATGGGCACTTGATTAAAAGTACATTACTACAAGTGACATATCACTTTGATTTTAATTCCTGGTTTCTCTGAACAGATCCATAGACGGAAAATACGCGCTTGGCAGATGATATGCATTATGTCGCGGTTTGTCAGCAATGACATTGTTGGCCAAGTTATGGACAGTTTGCACATATGCTTACATGTAAGTTTACAAGAACAGATTGGAGTTACATATGCCACACATTTCATGCATGAGAAATCATTAGAACAGAAACTAATGTAGGAAAAGATTGCGTACATTGATGACTTGCATAAAAGTTTTTGCGTGTCAAGTTAAATTGATGCTGAGTTTTGTTTCTGTTTGCTTGCAGAGAAATAACCTGCCGGCTGTTCGACAATACTTGGAAACATTTGCCATCAACATTTACCTGAAATTTCCAGAACTGGTAACTAAATTCTCTATATGTTTCCAAAAAAAAAGTTTTGAATTGGGCTGTAAAAGGTTTCCCTAACAGACTGTGTTATTGCACATGTTTTGTTTCCTCTAAATAACCACTAATTGATTGTTCTATCACAGGTTAAAGAGCACTTAGTTCCTATACTAAAAAATTATGATACTAAAGCTCAGGTATATAACGGAAAACCCGAATATATACTTCAAACACTCAGCTAAAATGATAATATTTTGTAAAGTTTGCAGTTCAATATATTGATTGATGTTCATTTGTAATATACAGCAAGCTCTTTCGTCCTATGTCTTTATAGCAGCCAATGTCATTCTCCATGCCGAAAAGATAGCTCAACAGACACATCTTAGAGAACTCCTTCCACCAATAATACCCTTATTAACTTCTCATCATCACAGCTTACGTGGTTTCACTCAGGTTGGTCTTATATAGATGCCATCTCTGCCTTCGTTTTGGTTGATTGGCCTTAAGTTGATTATCAATCGCATCCGTTTTGTTTTGGGCTTCGGCAGCTATTAGTGCATCGAGTACTCTTTAGACTGTTCCCCCCTGTGGAGTCCACTTCCTCTCATACATTATCATTGGAGAAGCTTTCTTTCGAGAACTTGAAGTCTTACTTGGACAAGAATCCTGATTGTTCGAGGTGTGTGGTTAGACTCAGTATGGTTATAATTTGTCATGTTGGTCATAGAAACGATCTTATCTTTGTGGAAAAAGCCATCTAGAAGGTTATGATTTTCACATATATCCAGTTGTGAATTTTCTCTCCTGGTCTAGATTGCGATCATCTATGGAAGGATATCTTGATGCCTATGATCCCAGCACATCTGCTACTCCAGCTGGTGTTTTCGTTAATCGTGTTGAGGTAACAATGCATTCTTCAAGTTGTTCTTACACCAATGACCGAGTTGAAACATTGAGACATTTCCGAAATTTATCATAATGCCAGTCACCACAATGTTGATATTTTTCTGTGATTCCTATTATCTTTGGCTTTGGTTGTTTAATTCGACAAAGTTGCTTTTGTATCTCAATAATTTCATGGTGGTTGTGCAGGAAAGTGAGTTTGAGTGTGTTCCGACATGCCTCATGGATAACGTGCTTTCTTTTCTGAATGTAAGCAAATACACATATTTAGGAATGTTTTTATTTTTTTTGTTCCTATCCATCTATCTTAATTTTCAAGTCTTGCAGGATGTAAGGGAGGATCTCCGTGCTTCGATGGCAAAGGACGTTGTTACCATTAAGAATGAAGGCTTCAAGATTGAAGAAGATCTCAGCCATCGGTTGATCATATCCAAGACAGATGAACAAAGGCATTCTGAGCCATCTTTGGACTTCCAGAAGAAGATCACTCTGTCCAAACATGAGAAGCAAGATGCTAGTTCAACTTCTATGCTCCAAGACGGAGAAACTTACAAGCGGCTCTTTGGTACGCAAATATTATAAAGCCATCTCTCTCTCTATCTCCCTCCATATTTGTAAACATGAGACTAATACAGGTTATTTTCAGAAATGGAAAAAGAAGATGAGCTTGTGAGCCAGCTCTTACGATCTAGAAGCATGGAGGTCGAAAGGTTGAAATCTGGCAGACAGAGTTTGATCCTTGTGGCTTCATTGGTTGATCGTATTCCTAATCTTGCTGGATTAGCGCGGACATGTGAGGTATAACTATTACTTTCTTTGCGTGTTTCCTTACCCATATCTACAATCCAAGCAAGGGAATAAAATAATGAGTCTTTTTTTTAGCTAGTTCAGTGCTTAACATCCCGATTCTGCTTCCTTTGTAGGTGTTTAAAGCATCAGTTCTTGCTGTTGCAGATGCAAACATAATACATGACAAACAGTTCCAACTAATCAGGTAAGGTTATATATTCTAGCCATGTTTGTATCCTTTGAGGACAGTTCACAGGGTGACAGTTCAAGTTAATGCGGTTGGGTCTATTTTGAGTACAAAAAACCAAAAATTTTGGCCGAGACTTCTCAATAGCTAAACGTTCCTGCGGAATTATGACAATAGTTACCCTTGGAAGACCATTTACAAGAGTTTCTCTCTTTTACTTTTCTGCAGTGTGACTGCGGAGAAATGGGTTCCAATCATGGAAGTCCCGGTGAACAGTGTGAAACTGTTCTTGGAGAAAAAGAAACGAGAAGGCTACTCAATATTGGGATTGGAACAGACGGCGAACAGCATTTCACTTGACAAATACAAGTTCCCGAAGAAGACAGTAAGTACATGAGGCGAAAAACAAGACCGAAAGTTTTCATTTACTTTCACTTAAACCGAACTGATTGGTCGTTGTTCTCTCTGTTGTAAGGTTTTGGTTCTGGGTCGTGAAAAGGAAGGCATACCCGTGGATATAATCCACGTACTGGACGCTTGTGTTGAGATTCCACAACTTGGAGTTGTAAGGTCCCTCAACGTTCATGTCAGCGGCGCCATTGCCCTTTGGGAGTACACTCGGCAGCAACGAACTCAATAGTTCAAATTTTATCAGCGTTTCAGTTAGAACTTTGAATCAGGTATGCCTGAGAAAAAACATCTCTCAATATTACATTTTGATAAACAGCATTTCCCTAATTACAGCATCAAAACAAGAAAAGAAAAAACATTGTTTTCACTTCTTTGAACTCAATGATTCATCGTCATCTTTCCAAGCTGCTTGCCATTGCTTGTCATACAACGTGGTCTCATCGAACAGCTTCTTGAGTTTATCCACATCTTCGTTCTTGCGGATGAATAAAACTCCAGCCACAGCGACAAACAAGAGTGATTTGCAGAAGAGGTTTCCCATTTGGTCGACAAGTCCAACTCCGGTAAGGCTATCAACAAAGTAAGCCATAAAGAAACCGATCATCGCAGCACGACCTGCAAAGATCGAGTTAACAACATCTTTAGCTACATTGTATGAATTGATTCTCTTTTAAGGATCATGAGTGGTACAAAGACCATTGAGAATTTCAGCTTCAGGTAAGTGATATCTCTTCATCCAAGCCCACCATGGAATAATCGATGTATCGAAGAGCACAGGTTCGTCGTTACTCGTTGTTTCTGGATTCTCTTCAAGCCATTTTCTTCTCTTAGCCTCTACAAAAATACCATTAACACAAACACAATTCAAGTTTCATTTCGAAGCAATCAGTGCGTGCGAAAACTCGAAAAATTCGAAGGATCTAACCAGCAACGATTACAGAATCCCAATCTGTTTTTCCATCTTTCTCGAACTTTTTTAGATCCCAAGTTCCATTAATCCATCTCTCATCCTGGAATTTGATAACCGTCTTCATCTCTTCGCCTTCTTCGGCGGCGGCGGTTTCTTCTTCCGTAACCGCCGGTGTTGACGGTGGAGCGTCTTTAACTACTGCCGCTACAGGCTCAGGAGCTTCAACAGCTACGGCTGGAGAGGTAATCCCGGCGTCAGACGAGGAGGAAGCTCGAGTGACGGAGAGGAGAGAGAAGCGGTTGGTGGAGAGGAGAGAGAATGATAATTTAGGGATGAAGTTAGGATTCTGAAGATATGAAGAAGAAGAAGAGATTGTTGGAGAGAAGATCGCCATTGTTATGGTTTCTTTGTCTCCTGAGCTCACTCACTCACAAGTGGTTCTTAATGATCCTTTTGTGTTATCGTTGAAGATGTAGAAAATGTATGTCGCTTGTTTCTTGGAAATGGAAACTACGTAACGTTTTTTTTGTCTTCTACACATAATAACATAGAAACTGAAACTTTTTAATGGGCTCGTAATAAAAGCCCATCCCGCCATTTTTGGAGTATTCTGAGGAATGTCCACGTGGACAAGGGTAATTTCCGTAAAAAAATGGAATCTTCAAGGGTATTATTGTCAAAATACGGAATTTATATACAAACGGCAAGTCATCTTTCCTGAACTCCATTGTTAGTATCAACATGCATGTCGTTTTTCTCCAGAATAAAAACTACGTAACGTTTTTTTCAAACGATTGACACAGCCCGCTGTTTTTTGGAGTGAATCGTTGAGGGTATTATCGTCAAACCACTGTATATATAAATATGGAGAAGTCATTTGAAATTTCTGTTTGTTAGCGCCATTTTCTTCTCTCGAAGCACAAAAGCAATGGCTATGGAAAGAAGAAACTATTCATATTCTCTCAAAAGCTCCCATGGATTATCACATACCATCAAGAACCATCTCAAGAAGGTAACTTCTTCATTACGTTTCTCATCTTTCTCACACAAAGCGTTTGTTTCGATCTTTATAGCATTCTTGATTCTTGATCGTTTGGTTTTGGTTGATTCTTATGTTCTTTTGTGTAGGTCTATCTAATCTTATGCTCTGCTCTTCTAGCGTCTGCCGTTGGAGCTTGCCTCCATATTTACTGCAACATCGGTGGACACATCACTACTTTTGGAGTCGGTGTAAGCTTGTTCTGGTTGCGATCCATTCCTCAAAACCAACAACCATGTGAGTTTCAATTACTTTTAAACTTCGTCTTTGAATAAGAGGTTTCTTTCTTACGATCTTGTTGCCATTAATGCAGTAAAGAGGCTTTTCTCTCTGTTTCTCATTGCTCTTCTTGAAGGCGCTTCACTAGGTCCTATGATCAAGTTGGCCATTGAAATTGACTCAAAGTGAAGCTCTCTCTTTGTTCATCATAGTCACTGCGTTAGTTGGAGCAGCAATACCATGTGTATGTTTCTTGGCTGCATCAATGTTAGCTACTCGCGTAGTGTTTTTTTTTTTTGATAAGAAAAGGGTTAAACCCGAGTCGATGACGAACTAGACCTAACCCCTGGATATGAGGTCAGCCCACGGATAGACTCCACTGGGTATTCAAATGGACCGAAAGCAAGGGCACATATCCGCGTGGGTGAACGGAACAATGTGACTTAGTTTCTGCGTAACAGGAGGATCGAACTCGGATTGTGTTGGCAACCAGGACCCGTCCACTACCACCAGACTACAAGGCCCGCTCCGCGCAGTGTATTTTTACAGTGGAGGTTTTCTTTCTTCTTGTGCTTTCATCCTTATGTGGTTGCAACTTTCTTCTTCGATCTTCAAGTTCGATTCTAAGGTAAAAAACTAAGAGAATGTTGTTATGTTGTTTGATTATAGAAGAATGTTTAACTTGTATACAACATTTTGCATCTACTATACTTTGGACTCATGATCTTTGTGGGACACATAATGTTGGAAACACATGAGATTATAGAGAAAGCACAATATGGTGATGATATGGATTATGAAACATTCTCTTACCTTTTTCACTACCATTGTTGCTATGTTTGTTAGAGAACTCACCTTGGTTATGGTAAAAGTTCTTTCTTCTCTTTAAAAATTTAATTTCAGCTAATCTTTAATGGCTTTATATAACAATAACACATTTGTTTCCCACTTGTTCTGGTGCAGTTGAAAAAGTTTGGATATATGGTAGAGACCAAGACAAAGATGAAACCGAAACTTTAACCGAAAACGGAATCAGAACCGGAACCGAAACCGAGACAGGAATACCTATACAATCAATACAAGCATCGGTTTAGAACACCCATTGTGTAAATGACTTTGCATAGTCTCTTAATTCCTTCTAACTTCTAAGTCATACCAAAAATGTTACAAAGTTAGTGACAATCTTGATCTACATTTTGTGGTTTTTGATTGAGTTTTGTGATGGATTATCTTCTTTTACTCATTTAACTTTCTAAGATTAGTTCTTTATCAAAATAAAAAAAAACTTTCAAAGGTTATAGATACTAGTATAGGAGAAGGAATGCTATTAATAATCATATGATTACAAACATATTTAAGATTCTATTTATATCTAAATTATAGTTTAGATTAATGAAAAAATGAAATGGGTTTTTGTGAATTGTTGTAACCACGACTAAGGCATGACCATTTTTGGTCTTTGACTACTTATCTCACACACTTCAATTCTCATAGCTAAATCTCAGCCGTCCGATTTGTCTCCATCATTTTGCCTACAATCTCCTAACACCATATCATTATTGTTACATTACCATAGTTTTTTTAAATTGGAATATAAGATGTGATTGGAATCTGAATTTCTGGTTACACTGATTAAAAAATTTGGTAAGACTACTACTCTCCAATTCGTATTCTGACACATATTGTTCTTCATTATTGTTTACAATTCAGTATACTACACGATTCTACTTCTCTAAATTATTATTAATCATACATTCTTGTAAAATCTCATTTCCTCAATTTTTTTGATCATTTTAAATGAATATCATATTTTAGTCTTTTGCTAAAATTTTCTCAAAATGTTAGCTTCTGTAATAATTTCAACTATTTTACCAAAAAATTTCAACTATTTTATTAATGCACTATATTACCAATCAATAAATCACATCAGATATCACAAGTCGCGTTTTTCTTAAACGGTTGATGTTGATATGAATAGAGCAATCGGTGTAAAATAAAATTAATTTTAGACATGGTTGTCATCAATGTTTTTTAAAAAAATCTTCCCGTGTTATCATTATGGTTTATCTTTTTCTTCTCTTTCATTTGGTAATTTGCATGTTGGTTTCCAAATCAATACTACCATTAAAAAGTGTTACAAAATTAAAATTCATACTATGTAATTTTTCAAACTTTGGAAGAATGGTATCTCTAAAATCGGGTTATTTTATTGGTACCAAACTATATTACAAAAACCAAAAAGAAAAACTAAAATATCAATACATGAAATAAAAGAAAATAATCGAATAATATAATGAATACACGTACAATGTATGGTGTTTGTCTCACATTAGTTACCTAATCACATTCACAATCAACAAAAGAAAATAATTAAAAAAAAGTGGGATCCATCCTTTGAAATTATTTAACTTGATCAAACGGTGGAGATAGGAGTTGTGTCCATGATCGTCATGGTGGACGGTGACTTTACATTACCCCATTTCTTTCTTTTCTCCTTTCTTTTTTTTACACTGTTTTTATTTTTATTATATTTTTTTAAAATATCAACTTTTTATGTTTTTTTATAAATTAAGAAAAATATCCCATCCACAATATATATAATTTTACCAGCATCTTCTCATCATATATACATGTATAAGAATAAACAAGAAAAAAAACAATCACTTAATGTAGTTGTTTATCAAAAAAATATTTAAAGTATTTTTAGTTAAAAAACTAGAATTGATTATTTCTTCCCTGAATTAACAAGAATATAAAAGTACATTTTAACAATTGAGTCTCTATGGGTATTATACTATATTTATATTTGCATATACATGACTAAGTAATAGTAAATAATGAGTACCTTTGATAATATTTTATGCAATTTAAGAATTTTAGAAAAAATTAACTTCCCATTGTTTGTTTCTTTTTGCTCATTTGTTTTATAATAGTCATTAATATTATAATTGTCGTTACTATATTTATAATATTCGTTGGAAATATCAAAAGAAAAACAAACAAGAAAGAAAAGTCTTTAGTCAACAAGAAAGAAGGAACCATAAGGCATAAGCAATAATATTCCTCCACTCTCTTTGATCATTTTACTTAACCAATAATAACCATTATAGACCTTAAATTATTATTTTTTAATAAAAGTATATACCCAAAGTAA
Organism: Anastatica hierochuntica; assembly: GCA_900406275.1. Classification (NCBI taxonomy): domain Eukaryota; kingdom Viridiplantae; phylum Streptophyta; class Magnoliopsida; order Brassicales; family Brassicaceae; genus Anastatica; species Anastatica hierochuntica. The sequence goes on from OVAN01000364.1 coordinate 38,802, forward strand.
TAAAACTATATTATATAAATATAATAGCTCCCATCTTTTCTTGTTAGAATAATAAATTATATTTTGTTTATGAAAATGAAATTTAACTGATAAAAAAAAACTTTAAATTTTTATGAAAAGGAAGCTGAAACACTTACTTCATAAATAAAAATACAAAGAATATTAAAAAAGGCCATTTTAATATACATAAAAAAACAACTTTCTCGCTCTAAAAACCTCACAGTTTCTCTCTCTTGCCTTTTTCTCAGCCATTTATTAGATTCCTCTTCTCAATAGTCTTCTCTTCTTCTCTTTTTCTATTGGATTGTATTACACTGATAGCTCTAAGGAACCCAGAAAAAAAAAGTATAAACAAAAATTTTCTCTGCCTTTGTTTCAATTTTTTTTTTCATTTTCAAGAACTGTTCTTATTTTCCTCCTGGGAAATTTTTGAGATTTTTCTCAAATTTTCACATAGAAACTTTTTTTTTCTGGGTTTTATTTGTTCTTATGCAAGAAAAAAAAAAGAAAACTTTTTTTTTGTTTCTGGTTTTTCTTTTGTAGAGAGAAGTAAGTCTCTTAATAGTTAATACCATTAATAGCTCAATATATTAAACAAAATCCATAAAGATAAAAAAAACTTTAAATTTCTTTCCAAAAAAAATTTGTCTTTATAAAAATTGAAACTTTCTTCTGAAAATTTATAATTTTCATCTTTGAAAGAAAGAAAGAGAAGTTATGGGGAAGCAAGGGCCTTGCTGTCACTGTGGAGTTACAAGTGAGTTTCTCCAATTTTTGATTTGATGATTGTTAAAAATTTTGTATGAATATTTACACTTTTTCTTGTTGAGATGTGTTTTTATTATAATTTGATTACAGTTTTTTATATGTTTTCTTTAAAAAAAATTCTAACAATTATTGAAAAGATTACAGCAAAGACTTTCTGGACTCAAGAACATAAATGAGCTTTTGGGAATTATTTTTTGGTTTATTATTGTTGTTGAATGATTCTTAGGAACAATAGTTTCACTTTCATCTCTCTTTTGTTGTGAGTTCCTTGTGTTGTTTGTTCTCTCTCTGTTTGGATCTGCATTTGTGTGTTTATGACTCTCTACTTTAGTTGTGGAGTAGCTTTGGTTGATACTTACATGAACTTTAAGGATGTTTTGGTATATAGAGATCATTGTTCTTCCTTTGATATGAGCTTTGAACTCACAATGTGTGATTTTGATATGAAGTTAAGTCACCAATTCAAGTGTTGTCTGATGAAGAGTTCATTTGTTTGAGTGTTTATAGGCACACCTTTGTGGCGAAATGGGCCACCAGAGAAGCCGGTATTGTGCAATGCGTGTGGATCGCGTTGGAGAACAAAAGGGACACTTGTGAACTACACACCGCTTCATTCGCGTGCTGATGTTGATGAGAATGAGGTTTATAACAGGTTTCAAAGAATGAAGAGCGTTTCTGTAAGCAATAAGAACAAAGAAACAAAGATGCTCAAGAGGAAAGCAATTCAAGAAAACGTTATCATTAAGAGACCGCTTTTGGAATTCAATAACGGTTTAAAGAAGGGTATGGTAGAGGAGGATGCTAGTAACAGATCGAGTTCTGGTTCTGCTATATCGAACTCCGAGAGCTATGCACAGTTTAGTAGCGCAGACGGGAGTGACTTAACAGGTTTTATTACCTTTCGGTTTGAGCAACAATATGAGATTTTTCGAAAAAAGCACAGCTCCTTAGTGTCCATGTAAACTTTCCTTTTCAGGTCCGTCTCAATCTAACGCGTGGGACACGACTGTTCCTTGCAAGAGGAGGACGTGTGTGGGCCGTCCAAAGTCATCTTCTGTTGAAAAGCTCACAAAGGATCTTTATAGTATTCTACAAGAGCAGCAATCATCGTGTCTCTCAGTTTCATCAGAGGAAGATCTTCTTTTTGAGAACGAAATGTCAATGGTCTCTGTTGAGATTGGACATGGGAGTGTTCTGATGAGGAACCCTCACTTGGGTGCTCGAGAAGAGGAGTCTGAAGCCAGCTCGCTCTCTTCGGTTGAGAACAAATCCTCCATCAGTGAAGCATATTCACATTCCGTGAAGCGTGTTGAGATTGGAGCAGAGCGAGGTTCAGTTGTTAGACAAGCAATAAAGCAAGAGCAACTCAAGAGGTATAATATTCTCGACATTTGGTACATTAGCTCACAATTTAATCAAGAAGGATACAAAAATGGATCGCGTATTCATTGTTGGCAGGACCAAGTATCAAACCGAAAGAGTGCATGTTCTCGGGAGCCATAGTTCACCGCTCTGTAGCATAGATTTGAAGGTAAGCACTTCTCAACTCACCAAGTCCGGTCAATAGGTTGAATATCTGCAAATAGAAGTCAAATTAATCAAATGACACTGTGACCATTTCCTAAGGATATACACTTCATTGCAGGATGTTTTCAACTTTGATGAGTTCAAAGAACAATTCACAGAGGAAGAACAGAAGAAACTGATGAACTTACTTCCTCATATCGACTCTATTAAACTTCCCGATAGGTTTGAACTGTACTGACTTTCAGAAAACAACAAAACTAAGCCAAGTGATATTTCTAAACTCGGATAGTTCTTCGAAATCCTAATAATCCTTTATGTTTTCGCTTTTGCAGCCTAAGAATGATGTTCGAAAGTGTTCAGTTTAAAGAGAACTTCTCTTTGTTTCAGCAGCTAATTGCAGATGGTGTCTTTGATATGTCTTCTTCCTCTGGGGCAAAACTTGAAGACATCAGGGCTCTTAAGAAGCTTGCGTTGTCTGATTTCAACAAATCTCGTATGGTGGAAAGCTATTGCCTCCTGAAGGTTCTCGGCTTTTACTCTTATTGAAATACTGATGTAATAATAACATTTTGGTCCAAAGGTTCATGGATATTTTGCCGCAGGAACGAGAGAAAGGGACTGGAGATTCTGTTACTACAACAACTTCAAGAAGCTCAAACCCAAACGTACCTACTGTAAACATTAAGAGACACTTCGAAAGCGAAAACCAATTGAGACCAGGTCAGTCTTGAGGACGTTTCTACGATCAATCTTTTGTGTTTTGTTGATCAACTTATATTTTGGTGTGGTTACAGAGTCAAGGGGCATAATGCGGAGCCCGAAAAGGGTAATGAAGATGAAAGCAAACCATGAAAGCAAAGTTATGATAGAGAACAATGTCACATGCTTCAGCCCAAGGAACTTGGCTTCTGTGTTTGCTCAAGGAAGTGGCAGTTCTGATCAAGATCTCCTTCTTCTAGACTTGCCGTCGAATGGGTCTTTTCCTCAAGCAGAGCTGCTTCACCAACTCTGATGAAAGGACAAAGCTTCAAGCCTCATCTTGCTTCTCAGTGGCAAAGGAAGGACTTTTTAAAGCTCTCTCTGTCTCTTGGTTGATTGAGATTGATGAGAGAGAGAGTCTCTTAGGCTCTTTGAGAAATGACCAAATGAAGTTGTCTGCTTTAGTGGTTAAGTTTAAAAGTTGAGTCTTGGGCTTCTCTTATAGGGTTGGGTTCTTCTTATATATACATATGAAATATACATAATGCCTCTCTTCTCTTACTTCTCTTTCAATGTAACTTTCAAACTTGAAAGTTCCATTTTTCTGGAATTTTATTACTTTCTGCTTTTTTTTTTGTAGATAATGTAATATCATGTAAACCCCAAATGCTAAAAAAGTGGAGTAAATTAATAATGTATTGGATTTTTGGGATTTTCTATCAACTTTGTTTACTACTTTGTCAAAACAATGTTGTTAAAATCAATTGTCATTTTCTTAACTTTGTTAAAAAGAATTAACCTAAAAGAAGTGATTAGACTTTAGAACAATATAAGAAATGATGTGATAAGATAGAATTGATTTTCTCACAAACATTTGATTTGGTATTTACCAAACAGATACTATTGGTTGAGAGAAAGTCTCAAAAGGGATAAAACAAGAAGAGTGTCTTTATGTTTTTGTTTCTGAAGAGCCACTAAATAACATAAGCACAGAACACAAACTCACTCACGCATGTTTACTTCTAAACTATGGACCTAAGTACTATAAAGGACTCATAATATAACTCATTATCAAACGCCATTTAGCCAATGTAAAGAACAGATCTTTAGGCTTGAGATCGAAGAAGAAGGAGACAGAGAGAAACTCTTAGGGTTCTAAGAGAGCGAGCGAGCAATCGAAGACGACGACGACTTGCGCATCTCCTAAAACGCGGCGTTTCGTATTAATGGGCCAATATCATTTCGTTCGGCCCATTTATAATACTCTAACACAGAAGCGAAAAAAAATTAAAAAAAAAAAATCAGACACGTGTCGTACGCGGAACGGACACGTGTCAAACAAACGGGCCCCGTTTGAACGGGAAACGGATCCCGTTTCACCACGATAACCGACATAAAATTGACCTCGATTTGCGCGCTAACCGCGTCCAAACCGAGTATAAACCGCGTATTTTAAACCGTATTTTTATACGGATCTTATAAAAAAGTCTAAGCCCAACTAACATTTTAGGCCGGTCAAATTAGCACAAAAATCAAACAGATTTTCAGTTTTCAGATTAATGGGCCAATATGTTTAGTTAGGCCTATTTATAAAATGTTAATACGGCAACGTTTTAGGTCTTCTCTTTCTCTTTTAAGAAGCTCGAAACTTCTCTGTGTTCGTGAGAAAATCAAGAGCTCGAAGCTTCAAGGTACGTTCGTTCATCTTTCGATTTTGTTGGTGGAGAGAGAGCTTTTCGCTGTTTATTTTCAACTGGGTTTCATAAATTACCTCTGATTTCGCTTGAAATTTTCGTTTTTTGGGGTTTAATCTTTATGACGAGATGTGTGATTTGATGCTTGAAGACGAACTGGGTTTATTGTTGTAGCTTTTGTTAATCCGGAGTGAGAAGAACTTGTTGTAAAAGAGATGACATTGAATCTCAGAAACTTCAATTGCTCTCTCGTTGAGTATCTACACAAACAACAGACAATGACATTGAATCTCCTCACACACTATCACAATTTGAGTTTACTTACTTACTTACTTACTTACTTACTTACTTACCTCCATTATGTCTCCGAGTTTGATTCTCGGTGTTCTTGAAGGTTTCGCTTCGCCTTCGTTTTCTGAATCTGCAGAAACATCACCAGCTTCCTCAGCTTCAGCTAGGCCACACGTGTGAATTCCTTCCGACTTAAGGCCCATATATTACAACTAATGGGCCGTAAAATTTATATAAATGGGCCTTTTTAAATATTCATATAATCTTAGTGAAGAGGCTGTTTATATTACAAGTATCTGTTTTATCTTATCCCATAAAATATAATTATTTAATTAATGATATGTTTTCTCGAATCCCATTGTTTAAAAAAATGCTTAATATTTAATTAATTAACTCAGGCTCGATGACGATGATGATGCTTACACAAACCTATAACATCAGGCCTCACATTCTGATGACGTCCGTCACGCGCCGTCGCTCCATGCAAACCAAAGTGGTCAACGTGGCGAGTGTGTTTTTGGCTCTATCGTAAAATCAACCGACACGTGTCACGTCTTCAACAGTTTACGTCGTCCCGCCAACCTCTCTCTCCCTTTCTCTCTAATCTCGTCTCTCTCTCTCTCTCAATCGGAAAAAAACCAATTCGTGATTCTGATTTTTCTCACAAATCAATGGATTTGGGTATTTGAAAGGTTCGGTTTTTTCATCATTTTCATCATCGGAGCTTTGTTATTAATGGCGATGGGTTCATCGAAGAGGAAAACACCACCTGGGATTTTGCTTTTAAGGAGAATCAGAGGAAGAAATTGGAGTCCAAAGACGTTTCGTTACGTGATTCTATTAATCACTTTCATCGCTTACGCTTGTTATCACGCTTCTCGTAAACCAAGCAGCATAGTTAAAAGCGTTCTTCATCCAGATTCAACCTCTAAGCCACAACAACAACATAACAAAGAGTATCCATGGCCTTTGGGTAACATGTTTGTTCACAGACAGGAATCAGAAACAGAGGAGATTCTATTACAAAAGTCTAAAGGATGGGAACCCTTTAATGGCAAACACGGAACATCGAGATTAGGAGAAATCGATGTAGCTTTCCTCGCTTGTTACTCAATAGGGATGTATGTGGCTGGACATTTAGGTGATACTTTGGATCTAAGATTGTTTCTAACTTGGGGAATGATAGGGAGTGGATTCTTCGTGGGTTTGTTTGGTATGGGTTACTTTTGGAACATTCATGCCTTTTGGTTCTTTCTCGTTATGCAAATGGCTGCTGGTTTGTTTCAAGCGACAGGTTGGCCATCGGTTGTAGCCGTTGTCGGAAACTGGTTTGGTAAGAGGAAGAGAGGTCTAATAATGGGGATTTGGAATGCTCATACTTCCGTTGGGAATATTTGTGGTTCTTTGATTGCTGCTGGTGTTCTTGATTATGGTTGGGGTTGGTCTTTTATTGCTCCTGGTTTTGTTATGTCTTTAGGTGGTGTTCTTGTTTACTTGTTCTTAGCTGCTTATCCTGAAGATGTTGGGTTTCCTGATATCAATTCAAATTCCGGTAAGTTCATTAAGAGGAACCGAAACATCGAAGAAGAAGAGGAGGAAAATGGTTCAGAGGTAGATGTTGAAGGAGAGGGTTCAGGTTCAGGGGAGGGTTCGGGTTTGGATAATAAAAGAAGTGTTGGTCTTTTGCAAGCTTGTATGATTCCTGGTGTTATACCGTTTGCGCTCTGTCTCTTCTTCTCGAAGCTGGTTGCTTACACGTTCTTGTACTGGTTACCGTTTTATCTGAGCCAAACAAGTAAGTTTAGCATAGGATAAAAGCTTAGAAACGTAAAGAGAAACTCGAATTGAGGCAAATACCCGTTTAGGATATTGTTTATAGCTCCAAAAGTTGCTAAACCGGCCTAGTTTGGAATCCTAAGCTTATTAGGAAACCGTACCGGTGAATGTAGCCATTTACTGGTACATCCGGGAGATTTAAGTCATCTTCAAAAATAACATTTTTGATAGTCAATCTCGGCTCACGAAAAACAGAGTGTTTTAAAAAATGTTTCTTACTTGATCTTTTTTAATTGCAGCTATCGGTGGAGAGTATATGTCTGTGAAAACAGCAGGGAATCTCTCGACTTTATTTGATGTTGGAGGCATAGTAGGAGGGATTCTCGCCGGTTACATTTCGGACAAATTCAAAGCGAGAGCTACAACTGCAGCAACGTTCATGTACGCTGCGATTCCAGCAATGCTTGTGTACCATTCCTATGGAGGTGTCTCTCAGACAGTAAACATACTCCTCATGATGGTTGCTGGTTTGTTTGTCAATGGTCCTTATGCACTCATCACAACCGCAGTATCAGCTGATCTCGGAACACACAAGTCTTTACAAGGCGATTCAAGGGCGCTTGCAACTGTGACCGCGATTATCGATGGCACAGGATCTGCTGGTGCGGCTTTGGGTCCGCTTTTGACAGGGTTTCTTTCGACGTTGGGTTGGCAAGCTGTGTTCTATATGTTGGTCCTTGGAGCTCTTTGTGCCGGTTTGCTTTTAACCCGTCTTGTTATTGCTGAAATTAGAGAGAAACTTGGATATGTTGATGAAGGTAATCTTAACCCCATTCGCCTTCTTGTGAGTTTTGTTTAGACAGAACATTACAGAGCCATTGTTCTCTTTTGTTTTGTTTTTGCAGTTCATGCGTCTGAACCACTGTTGGACAACAGAAGATGAAGAAGAAGAAAGAGTAGCGAGAGACAATCCATTGTTTCGCGCAAAGAGTTTTGTTATCATATTAGCAAAGAGTCTGCAGTGGAGCTTATTGTGTATTCATTCTGTTACTTGCTTTTTTCTTTGTATTTTTCCGATGTTTTTTTTTTAACGCCGATCGAATCGAACAAAGAGTTACAACTTAATTTTATTACAAATAATGAACACTCGGATTATATGCAATCTATAGGATTACGATGGACGGTTTAACCATAACTTTCTTCGTAATACTTGGATCCATCTAAGTAGTTAACGATCGTATGACGTTTCTTGAAGCGATTTTTGTCCGGTCTTGATATCTGATGATGGACTATGGAGACTCAACCACCACGGTAGACGGTGCTCAAATATTTTGTTAGCTGTAGGAAAAGCAAATTAGATTCGAATTAATGTCTTTAATAATTTAGTATTTTTCCCCTATCGTATTAAATATCAAATCAAAAAAAAAAGAAAAGGTGACAAGAAGTTAAAGAAAATGAAAATTGAAACTTTCTCCTCCACGCATCTTCTGGGTTGGCGTTGACACGTAAGCAATTTAACTAAAAGACGCATTTAAAAATGACCAAAAACTTCGTGTGGGGCTTTCACATTTCTTAACAACGTCGTCTACACAAACCAAGCGATCGTTTACGTCTCTTTCTCTCTCTCAGTCTCTCATCACCGACGAAGATCGCCGTCTGTTTATCGTCGGAATCTCGTTTTTCTTTAACCGGTAGATCGATCCAGCTACGAGATCAACCATGAATCCTGAATAGTATGAGCCTTCCTCTTCTTCTTATCGTTCAGATCGATTTTAGCGACTTAGAAATTCTATAACGTGTTCTGTTGTTTAGTTTCTCTTTTGGATATTTGAGATTCACGAAATTGAATCGTATGAAGTTTTCATTGATTATAGCTTTTGTTATCTGTTTGATTGATTTCTCGATTTGTTAGCATGTTTCGTGGATCTTGTGTTGATTAGATCTGGAACGAAAAACAAAATTGGTTGAGATCTGATGTTTCTCTTGCTTACATGCTCTTAGTTTTGCAATCGTATAGTGTGTCGATTTGTGGATTACGAGTATTGAGGTTGCGTTTTGGAAAATTCTCCAGCTTCTAGAAAATCTCTTGAGCTGGAGAAATGACTTTTTCTTAAATATGTCTCATGCTTCTCTCTACTCTTTTGTATTTGCAGTGACTATTTGTTCAAGCTTTTACTCATTGGTGATTCTGGTGTTGGGAAGTCATGCTTGCTTCTAAGGTTTGCTGTAAGTAATCCATTGCATCTCTCTATTGCTCTGTGTATTGTGATTATTGCCATAGCTTGAAGATTAGATACAACACAACGAGTCATTGCGGTTGTTCATTTCACCTAGTTCTTTAGCTCAGCTTTACATAAATAGGTTTCCATGTGTTGCTCTTTTGAAGTTTTGTCTCAATTTTTTTCGGTATGTGCAGGATGATTCCTACTTGGATAGCTACATCAGCACCATTGGTGTTGACTTTGTAAGCCTCTTCCTCTTATCAAATTATGTTAATGGTTGAATCATAAAAGTTTTAACTTTGTAAATGATGTTTTGTAGAAAATCCGCACAGTCGAACAAGATGGAAAGACCATCAAACTCCAGATTGTAAGTTGTCTTAGCTCTGTCAGGGTCACAATTAGTTTTGAATTATATCACCGATGATCATTCTCCTTACTATTATCAATTATGCTGCAGTGGGATACGGCAGGCCAAGAGCGTTTCAGAACGATCACTAGCAGTTACTACAGAGGAGCTCATGGAATAATTGTATGCTTCTTATCACAATAACATTATCACCCTCGGTGTTATCTGACATCCATCAATGAGACTGAACTGTTTTCCTTCTTCTCAGGTGACATATGATGTTACTGACCAAGAAAGCTTCAACAACGTCAAGCAATGGCTAAATGAAATAGACCGTTACGCCAGTGAGAATGTGAACAAGCTACTGGTCGGGAACAAGTGTGATCTCACATCACAGAAAGTTGTATCCACTGAGACTGCCAAGGTAAATATCATCATAATATGCTTTAGAATCCGTCCGCACAGTTAAGATTCTTGTGCCTTCTCTTAAGGATTTCATGTTTATTCTGCCAATGCAGGCTTTCGCTGACGAACTTGGGATCCCATTCTTGGAAACAAGTGCTAAGAATGCTACCAATGTCGAAGAAGCTTTCATGGCCATGACTGCTGCAATCAAGACCAGGTAACCAACCATTCATCAACTCATCGCCGAAGCTCACACACTGGTTTGATGTTACACACATAAACTGGCTTTAACCCGGTTTTGTTTTACAGGATGGCGAGCCAACCTGCAGGAGGATCCAAACCACCGACTGTCCAGATCCGAGGACAACCTGTAAACCAGCAATCAGGATGCTGCTCCTCTTGATTTGCTTTGGTAAAAACACTTTGACAACATATATTATATAATTCATTTGCATGTAAGACATCTGAACATCGTTTGCTTTTCTTAATCTTCTGTATTTGGTTTTTCAATTCTTCACTCATGTCCAAAAAATCTTTTAAATTCTTTGTAATGGTTCTTCAAACAATAAACTACTTTAGTGAAGTTCTTCATGCTTTCTCACAGACTTGTAGAACAACAAGAAGACTGAATTTAAACTTAGAAACTATCACAAAATTGGAGAATGGTTTTGTTTAACTTAAACGACTCGGGTTCGTAAAACAAAAACTCAAAAGGAAAAAGAGTAACACAATAGCAATAGAATCAGTAGAACAAAATCCAAACCGAGTGAGAGAGTTCACAGAGAGAAAAGAGTCTTAGATGGAGAATGAGACCCAACCGGAAAGTCTTTACTTACCCAACGTAGGGAACTGTGCGGTGTCTGCAATGGCCGGTGCAGCAGCTCCTCTGTGCCTCTGGTTTCCTCCTCCTTCGGCTCTGTCCCTTGGTCCTCGTCCTCCCCTTCCACCGCGGTAACCACCTCTCCGATTGAAACTCTCCCCATCCGCAGGTTTCAGAAACTCGTTTATGCTCAATGACTACAAACAGAAACATAAACGCGGTGAGAAAGGATTCGATGCTTAGTCCATTTTTCACATGGAGAAAGCATTAGTAAAACTAGTAACCTTCTTAGCCTTCTCTTCTCTCTCAACAATGCGCTTGTCCTTCTCGGTTCCCTGATTTGACCACCAAGATTCGATAAGCACACACTCGATTATACAAGAAACTAGTACCGAGAAAGAAATGAAATATTGAAGAAGGGAAAAGGATTCAGATACTCACCAATTTGATGAAGACATCATCGTTGTTGCTCTTCTTGCTCGATAGCTGTTGCATGGCCTCAAACGCTTTTGTGTCAACCTTCCTCTCCTCAATCTTGGTCGCCTGCAGAGCTTTTCTCTTCTCTTCCAAAACCTTCTCATACTCTTCAAGAGTCATCTCCTACAAACATCAAATTAAGCATTGGATAACTTGACTTTCTTCTTAAGCTCCTAGCATAAATACAAATACGTTCAAACAACGATATTGTACCTTGTCCTCTGGCTCTTTCTCTGCTTGCTCTTCAACAGGTGTCTCTTTGTTTCCATCAGTTGCTTCGTCTTCACCACCTTGCTTCTCAACAGCCAAATTCTTCTCCGCAACTACTGTGGATTCTTCAATCACTCTAGTGATTGCAAGAACAAGAGTTAATTTCTCAAACAATAAAGATTTCAACACAACAACCTAACAGAAAACACATATCTACAAACAAAAAATCCCATTTTAGAAGATGAAAATGCTTACGGAGAAATTTCATCTTCAGTTGTTCCCCAGTTGCCACGGCCAGCTCCATCACGTTTAAACTCATTTCTACTCAAAACAATAAGCTTACAATTACAAAACCACACGAACTCAAACCGATACAAAAGCAGTAACTAAGAAGCTCCCTTACCCGTGACCAGTTCCACTGTGTCGCTCAAAAGGCCTACGCGGGCGTTCAAAATCACCCGAATCTCCATTGCTAAAACCTCCACGGCGACCCACACGACCACCACGGTATCCACCACGTCTGGCTCCATCTCCTTCTTCAAAGCGTCTGTAGCCTCCACCATTTCCATTTTCATTAGCAGCCGGAGCATCATTTCTCCTCGAATCCCGGTTGAATCCACCACCTCTGCCACGAACAAAACCGTCACCACCACGTCCACCACCGCGACCTCCACCAGTTGCGTTCTTGGCCTCCCTCACTAATCAAATTATAGAAAAAATGTAACATCCGATCAAATAAACTATACATACACAAAGAATCAAGCACCGACATTATCATTAACACAATAAAACAACAACACATCTCTAAACAAGAACAGTAAGCATCTCTCCATTTCACCATACCAATCAACAAGTTTTGACTTTATAAACTCCATCAAAGACTTAAGCAAAACATTCTCTACGAAACTAGAATAAACTAGAGAAACAGAACCAAAAGAGAAACCTCACCAGCTTGAGAAGAAGGAGGTTGCTTGGTGGGCAACTTAGCAGGCTGAACCGGAGCCACGTTCTCAACCTTCAACGGCTTAGCTACAACGAGCTGGCTAGGATCCTCAGCATCATCGTTCAAGAGATCAAAAGGGTTCAAAGTCGCCATTTTTTTGGTTCGATTGAATCGAAAAAAACAGATTTACTTTGATGGGTTTTGTTGTTTTGGAAGATGTGAACAAAGGAAAGATTTTTATTGGCTATACGAATCCATGAAACAAAATCAGAATCAGAATCGAAAGATATGATTCAGACAGCGTTGTTTAAACGCCCAACAAAGTTGAGTGACAGAGAGAGAAAGAGAGAAGAAGAAGATGATGAAGAAGAAGAAGCTGCGATAAGAGTAAAGATACCAAAACCCTAGAGAAAGCTCAAAAAAAATCTAATCTTTAAATAGAAGTAAACCAAAAACCTTAACCGGAAAAACCAAACCGAAATTTAGTATTTCGGTTTATTCTTTAAATGGATTTGATTTATTCTGCAAGCAAACTCCATTGAGAGAGAAAGTGAAAGATCCGAAGATGGCGACTGTAAACGAGAGTTCTTCTTCATCTAAGAGATGGCTTCCTCTTGAAGCTAACCCAGATGTTATGAATCAGGTAACTTTTCGTCTTCTTTCTCAATTGTTCAAAGCTCGCTTCTTTGTTCTTTTCAAGTGATGTATGATTCGATCGTACAGTTTCTGTGGGGACTTGGTCTTTCACCAGATGAAGCAGAGTGTAATGATGTGTTTGGATTAGACGATGAGCTTCTTGAGATGGTTCCAAAACCTGTTCTTGCTGTTCTCTTCCTTTACCCAATCACCAAAAAGGTCTCTCTTTGTTTGAACCCAATTGAAAATTTCTTGCTTTGTTTGATGATTGTGTAAACCCTCCATGATCGTTGCTTTGTAGAGTGAGGAAGAGAGAATCCAACAAGACAAGGAAATTAAAGAAAAGGTGAGTTTTTGATCAAAAGGGAACTCTTAGTTTATGTAATCACTTAGTCTTATTCTGGTTCTGGTTCCTGTTGTGGATGAATGATGTATAGGTTCATAGTGATAAAGTTTACTTCATGAAACAAACTGTTGGTAATGCTTGTGGAACCATTGGTCTTCTTCATGCTATTGGGAATTTAACTTCACAAATCAAACTTTGTAAGTTGCTAAAAACTTCTCTTTGCTTCTCCCTTGAATCTATGGATATTTTTAATGTTTAGACTCTCTCCTTGCTTTTGTTCTCTTTCAGCTGAGGGATCTTTCTTGGATAATTTCTTTAAATCTACTGCCAATATGACTCCTATTGAGGTTTCTCTATCTTTTATCTGTTTCCTCTAACAACATTTGAGTGTTTCTTTTTGCTTCGCGGTTTAATGTTTTCTGCCAATAGCGTGCAAGGTTTCTTGAGAACGACAGACAAATAGAAGATGCTCATTCTGTAGCCGTTACAGCTGGTGAAACTCCGGTAACTTCTCAATTCCCATGGATGCGATGTTGTATATGGAAGTGCTTACATGTTCTTTTGGATGTTACATTTGTTGTACTTTTTTCTCCATCTTTCAGGCTTTAGACAACGCGGACACGCATTTCATCTGTTTAGCATGTGTAGATGGTAACAAATTCTCACATCAACCGCCATAACGATGTCAAAATCTTACTCCTGAATTTGGCACTAAATTTTGACTCTCCTCTTTTGATGCAGGGGAGCTCTATGAACTTGATGGAAGAAAGGCAGGACCGATTTCACACGGTGCTTCCTCTCCAGCTACCCTTTTAAAGGTAAGAATCCGTGGGAATGTGCAACGGTTTTGTTTTAGACAAATTGATAAACACTTGCATACATTTTATGTATATTCTCACAGGACGCAACGAAAGTGATAAAGAAGATGATCGATAAGAATCCAGGTTCTCTCAACTTCAATGTGATAGCCATCTCTAAGAGAACCTGAGTAAAGCAGTGCTCCATAGTGTCTTGTTTCTATCTATGGATTCTGCTCTTCTACATTCTGAATAATTTACAGTTTATGATGATGATCATGGTTTAGAGAATTGCGTTTCTAGATCTATATTTATAAAATGTGTTATCACACTTATAAAATATTTTAGTATATAGAATATCACATTTTATTTTCACTTTGAAAAGAAAAAGATTAGGATTAAAGCCTCAAATGCTTTCTTCCGGTAAGGGATGGTCTCATATGAACAAGCTCTTCTTCATTAGCTCCCATGGCGAGTGCCAAAAGACCCGCCTCTAAGTATCGTTTCACGGCGTTTTCCGTATACTTTTTACCTTGAATCACTGTCATTCCTTTGCCTATCTCTTTAGGAAATGTTGTGAGCACATCTTCTCCTTTTAAAACAGCAGCTAGTTGTACAAGCTCTTGTTGAAACTCACTCAATGGAGCATTCTCATTAGCCTCTCTCATTCTTATCTTAACCGGCTCAGGCAATGTCTCGGGGCAATCGTTTCGAGGCTCTTTTCGGATCTGCAAGATGTTCTCGAACGTCCCTGCCCATTCATCTCTCTTTGTGAGGAAAGGTGTTGATAGATTGAATAGTCTCTTCACAGTCGCGGGGATTGAAGAATGCTCGTACTCCGATGATGGGAACGGTGAACCGTTTGGTCCGTGTACTACCGTTCCTTTCTCTATCCATGGGGAGACTGCTATTGTCGGCACACGAACACCTAGCCGGTTGAATTCGAATAGGAACGGTTCCGGTCCCACTATACCGTCCGGGCTAGGAACATTGCGAACCGGTGTGGCTACGTGGTCGAAATAGCCACCGTGCTCATCGTAAGTGATCAACAACAAGGTTTCATTCCATTGTGGACTCGCTCTTAGCGTCTCATATACTTCCTTTATAAACTTCTGAAAATGCGCAATGGTAAAACTTTAGAGTAAAATTTCAAATATATATTGCTAACGGTAAAGGAAAAGTAATGAAGCGGTCACAGTTGTAGCCGTCTTTCGGAAGAGCCGAAAGGTTGGCTCGTTAAAGACGAATATTTTACTTAGGGCTGGGCAAACTAACTGAAAGCGAAAAATCGATTTTCGAAACCGTACTGAAACCGGGAAAAATTAAAAATTATCCGCACGGTTCCAATTTTCGAGAACCGAAACAGAACCGAACCGAATCGCAATATTTCGGATAACCGAATAGAGCCGAAAATACATAAAAAATACTTGAAAATATTCAAAAATACCTAAAAACATGCAAAACTACTCATAGATACCCGAATATATCCAAAAGTACCCGAAAATTTATACCTGAATGGTTACTTACATCAAACGGAACTGAACCGGAACCGAATCCAAACCGAATTGAAACCGAACCGAAATATTTTAGGAGCCGAATGGTTCCAATTTTTGAGAACCAAAAGAATCGAGAACCGAAAGAACCGAACCGAAACCGAACGGGTAATCGAACGTCCATGCCTAATCTTACTTCATCTGACTACGGCCTATAGGCCCCGAACCTCCTGATATAGTTTATAAGTAAAAAAACTTAACCTGTCCTTGGTAGACATCATGAGAAGGATGATCATCGGTAGCCGGCTGGAGAACCGTGTCCATGTACCGTTGCTCGATCACGGTGTAGCTAGGGAGCTTCCCTTCCTTAGCATGATCCTTGAAGGAGAGATCATAGCTATGGAACTTAGTCACATATTTAAGTTTCCTTAGGCTTTTCAAGAACAATACCGCCGGAATATTCTGGTAGTATATTCCGAAAGAGATATCGTCTTTGTCGAGATTATCGAAGATGGTTCTTTGAGGATAACCCTTTGCAAGTTCCATAACGTCGTTGCTTGTTGCTCCTCCTGATGTCGCTGAGTGCACGAACATCCGGTTTGGTTGTGTTGATGATGGAACCGATGCAAACCATCTGCTTTTTTTTAAACATTTTCAGATTTATTGCCTTAAGTACTAGTTTCCTTCACATACATCTTTGACATACTAAAAAGAAATAGTAAGAGTTTAAGTGGCAACTAGGACTGGACAAATTAAGCGGAACCGAAAAACCAAACGTAATGACCGAAAACTGAGATCCAAAAAATTTTAGAAAATATCTGAAGGATTCTGTTTGTGGGAACCGAAATCGAACCAAACTGAACCAAAATGTTATGAACAAGAACCAAAAGTATTCAAAAACATTTAAAAATACACACAACAAAACATTCGTAAATACTTTAAAATATCCAAAATATGCGAAAACCCAAATCTAAATGATTATTTGTTTAACTGGAACCTAACCGAAACCAAATCTAAACATAAATGGTTTTAAATTTAGGAACCAAATTAACCGAAAATTTAATTAACCAAACGTAAGAATTAAATGCCCACCCTAATGGCAACTCTACAATTTTTTACATTTTTTAAGTTCAATAATTTGTTACTAATATATAGATATGATTTTATTCTACATATATTTATATTATTATTATGTTTACGAAGTGGCAATAAGACGACAAAGTGTGCGACAACAAGATCAGATTATGTAATAAAAAATTTTCAAAAAGACAGAAAAATCCACAAAATTACCTATCGAAAACAGCGAACTCGGAGACAAGAGACTTGTAAACAGCAACCTTATCTGGTTGGAACCCATTCATAACACTTGAAGACATGTTACCAGTAGGGTCCATAGCATATGCTACTTGAACAAACCCATTCATCGGTGGAGGATCCATGGATGTGTCGTTGGATCCGAATATTTGTTCCCTTATTGCTTGAAACGAATGACCCGGGTCAGGATCCACGTAATGTGAACCTGACCCGAATCTAATTTCTTTAGATGATGGGTCGGAGGCAGATATCGGATTTGACTCCGACCCATCTACGCCGTTTATCTCCGGGTTTAGCTTCTTCATCCAACCAAGCATGTGGTCGAAAGATCGATTTTCCATTACAAGAACTACGATGGTTTTGATCGGACTTGTTGCATGAGCTTTGTTGTGAAGAGTTGTTGTTGCTAATATGAGAATTAAAAAAGCAAGTGGTGAAATGAATCTTTTCACATACATTTTTTGTGAAGGTGGAGATTTTGATGGTGGAGAACTTTTTTTGGTTTATGTCTTTGGATGTTTATGGAGGTATCTCTCCAAACATGTGTATATATATATATATTCAACATAAGTGAAATGGAAATTAATTTTTGACTTTTTAAAGATTCTTTTAGTTGACAAAAAGTCAAGATTTTAAAAAGAACGAATTTAATGAACAATCTCACATCTTTTATTTATGTCTAGGAGTTTTTTTTTGAAGAAAATCTTATTTTAAAATTCTATATGTATCTAGTCAAAATAATTGTAACATACAAAATTTATACATAATAATGATAAAATTTTAAAATGAAAAGTTGTTCATTAATATTGAGTATGAAAAAAATATGGCTTAAAACGAGTATAGAATTAGTCTTTTGATCCATTCGGAAGTTGGATGAATTTAGCGGAAACCATAATCTTATAACAATTATAGCATAGGAATATTATACTATGACCATGATATCTTACCAAAATATTTTTTAGTATCCTGCTTTTATCAAATAAATTGGGAAATGGTCTTATCTAGAACATAAGATTCCATTTTAACTATCTAACGAGTAAAGAATTAGTTCCGTTGTGAGTCCTAATTGAAGTTCCGATAAGAGGTATGTTTTACGACATGTCATTCAATACGCCATGTCATTTGATATTAGTAAAGACTGGTCTCGGGTATATTAATTAATGGATCTGGCCCGAACTCCTCCCCCACGATGATCACGGGACCAACTATGTTTTCTACGAATAGAAGAGGAGACCAGTGACATGAGAGAGGGCAACTAAAGCAGACAGCTACTCTACAATAGCTAAGGTTCACAGATCTCCCACTGCCTCATTTATTCTTGTTGCTTTCTTTACATTACTCATATCAATAAATAGTTTAGTTATCCAACAAATCTCCGTGACATTTACTTCATTCTTTATGTGATATATAAATTTTTTTCTTGTGCGGTTTTGGGTTCGCCATTTCTATAGATAACTCTCTTTTTTTGTCATCATAAACTAATTCAATAAGGTTCGGTCAACTACTTCCCGCTAGGTGATAACTCTAAATAGTTGGTGACTTGGTGTGGTGAATGCATGTTGCTACGTGTACTTCTTTTTTTGTTTAATTAGTGCATTTCCTTCGACGCGCTATCAAACTCCGTTGAATTTCTGGCTCAGTCCAAATATCTCACATATTCCACAAGTAAAATACAAATAAATTCATATACATTTTATGAAAATATATGTCATGATAGACCTAATGGAAACTAGGACTATTCACTATCAATATTGTGATTAGTCATATGCCAAAATACATATATATTATCTTGATTAAGAAAATATTCTGTTATTTTTCCTATGGAGATCAACTAGTGGTTCTTTTATTTAATTTAGTACAAGAAACAACTAACAAGAGAAACTAGAGAATTAATCAAGAATTACGAAATGTTTAAAGTTAATCTCCTCCTCCTCAACCATTAATTCCTCATGACAATAAATAATAAACGGTCACATTTCTTTTCTCTTAGCTATATTTCAATATATTTCATATACTAAAGGAAAATAGTTAAGCTTGATTTTGTCAGCTCACAAAAATTCCCTAAAACTTTGAAGCTAAACATGAACTAGCCGTTGGATTAAAAATGGCAATATTTAACTCTCTCAAAGGAAACTAAAGAGACAAATATCTATAAGAATATGGAGTAATTCAAATAGCAAATCATTCTATAGCTTCTGAAAGATTTAGAACAAAATCTTCAACAAAATTTTGTCTCCTAAAATTTTCCAAGAAAATCTAAGATATGAATCCAAGAAGAAGATGTGCAGCTTGCAAATATCTAAGAAGAAGATGCCCTCAAGATTGTATTTTCTCACCTTATTTTCCTCCTAATCTCCCTCAAAAATTCGAATTTATTCACAAAGTCTATGGAGCTAGTAATGTTGCCAAGATTCTTCAGGTATATATATTTACATTTCCTCTTACTATTTTCTATTATAGACAATGTTATAAATATAATATATGAACATTCAATGTGAAATCATTCTACGTTATGTATATAAGAGTTTTACATATGTAGTTGAAGAATAGTCAGTCATAGTTGAAAATGAGAAGATACATTTTACGTCTAAAACTCTTCTAGTTATTAAAATAGAAAAATTGAAGTCAATGTTGGTTTTGCTTGTGTAATAAAACATATTTAATCTGAAATTAAATTGATAATTATATGTTTTTTTTTTGCTGCAACTTCAACAACATGAAAGATCAGAAGCAGCAGATTCTCTATATTTCGAAGCACGTTGTAGAATCGAAGATCCTGTTTATGGTTGTGTTGGGATCATTTCTTTATTACAATCAGAAATTCAAAAAACCGAAAGTCTCTTAGCAAAAACCAATGCTGAGATTGCTCTTGTTCGAACCAATGTTTATCTAAGTTAATTAAAATGTTTGATAGAGACTTTTGCTAGTGTATTAAATTGTCTATCGATTTGGTTACTCCTCTCTTTTGATAAAAAAAAAAAAAACAATTGTGGCTGTTATTATTCTCTTGTTTTGGTCGTATATGTTTTATATCAGGTTGTGTTTGATTTAGTAGTTAATTAGTTGTGTGATTGTGTCTTCTTCTCCAATACGATGGAACTAAAATGTTTTAAAATGTACTATACTAATTTATGTTATCTAACGTACTAATTGAAAATTATGGTGACGTTTTTTGCTTCAACATTACTAAAAGTCTACAACATAATATTTTCTTAGAGTCAAATTTTCCGTTTGATTCACTTAGTGTACATGATTACAGGCAGGGTGGACATTCCAGTTTAGGTTCGGGTTCAATTCAGATCTATTTGAGTTTCATATTTTCGAGTGTATAACAATAAACCACGTCCAGATATTTTTATAATTCGAGTCGGATTCAGTTCGACTAAATTTGAATTCGGTTAGA
Organism: Anastatica hierochuntica; assembly: GCA_900406275.1. NCBI lineage: Eukaryota > Viridiplantae > Streptophyta > Magnoliopsida > Brassicales > Brassicaceae > Anastatica > Anastatica hierochuntica. The sequence goes on from OVAN01000364.1 coordinate 58,969, forward strand.
ATTTAATATCGTAAAAGAAACATGGGTATACCTAAAAATATTTAAGATTCTGTTTAGATTCCAGAGGGTTTTCTAGTTTTTTCGTTTCTTACGGATTTTTTCGGATTTCGAGTTGGATTCAAAATTTACGTGTTCGGTTCAAGGATTATCGTGTTTTTTTAGGTTTTCAGATTAGGTTCAGAACAGTATTTCGGGTTTGGATTTTTTTTTGCCTAGACTTAATTACAAGTAGTTGTCCAAAAAATATAGTATTGAATACGAAAAAAGAAAACGGAAAATTTATTTATCTTTTTTATTGATTTTGTTTTTTTTTTGATACGGTTGGATCGACAAAGCCCGATCCACAGCCAAACTCTACGATGCGGGGCATCGCGATTTGGTGGAATCGAACTCCAGACGTCTGAGTACTCAGCACTAGGGACTTTGCCTCTAGACCAAATGAGTTTCCGTTTTTTACTGATTTTGTTTATAACCACAAATGCTAGAATTTTAATGTACGTAAATGATAACATTACAAATGTTATAGTTTTCTTACAAAAAGAAAAGCATGAGCTCCCTAACAATTTAAATGATTGGATGATTAAAATAATAATATAACAAATGAAATTTGTTTTAATTTTTTTTTCTTTTTGGGGAAAATCATCAAAATATAAAAAAGAAGAAATTATAGAACCAATAAATGATCGCCACGTGTCACTTCACCAACCTCGCCCTTGACATTCAACAATTCCTTATCCGTTCCGTGACCGGCGGCGTTTACAGAGGCCACCGTTCTCCTCCGCTTAGAAGCTCCATTTTCAGAAGAAGAACCTCTTTTAGACTTGATCCGAACCGGGTCGGGTTCACCTGAATTAACCCTCAAAGGAAAATTCAAAAGAGCGCGGGAACCACGCATCCTAAAGGCGGCTCTGTCGTAAGCCAACGCCGCGTCCTCCGCCGTCTCAAACGTCCCCAACCAAACTCTAGCACCGTTCTTCGCCGGATCCCTGATCTCCGCCGCAAATTTCCCCCACGGCCTCTGCCTAACTCCTCTATAATGCTTCCCTTTCGCCACCGCCGCCGGAACAGAACTCACCTTCGCCGGAACAGAATCCACCGCCGCGAAAACCTCCGTAGTCTCGCTTTTAACAGCCGTTAAAACACTCCTATCTTCATCTTCCGACGAAGACGACGGTTCCCATCCGCCGTGAAAAGCGTCGTTGAGTATCCCGTAAACCAACATATCCTCCGAATCGTTTTCTTTCAACGGCAAATCTCCCCAGCTCTCAGTAAAACAAGGATACAACTTCCCGAAACTCCGGTTTCTTCCATACACCGGTTTAACGTTGAATCCGACCGTACATGATTGGTTCACCGAACTCGTCATCGACTCACTAAATTGCCCCTCGGTTTCTCCTAGTAAGTGTCGCCTTATCGAATCTAGAAAAGCATAATCCGTTTGCGATTCCGCTGTCATCGACATATTAGATGATTTCAAGAACCGTTTTCCTGATGCTTTTTTGGTTATGTTAGAGATGTTTAAAATGTATGGTGTGAATGAAAGTAAAGAGGTTTTGTTATATATATATAAAGACAAAAGGTTCATGAACCTAGAAAAATTTGAAAAAGACATTTATGTATTATTTAAAAGCATATAGTGGGTAATATAGTTGAAAATGTTTATAGAGAAAGGAGAAAAAAAAAGTTGAAAAATATGAAAGGAATGGATTTTTCGGATTGCTATGAAGGTTCGTGAATTAAAACACGTGCGGATTATCCATATAAAGACAGAACAAGTGAAGTTTTAGCCGTCAAGGATGATGTCATGTAATCTACGGGAGCAATGTTGTGATTGGTCTCGTCACTCAACTTGTCTTTGGTTTTTGTCGTTAGGTAACTTTAGATTTTTGCCTTTATTAAAACTTTTTTCCCCAACTTTTTTCTTAATAACTAGGAGGATTAAATCTTATTATGACTAGTGTAATCCTCGACTAATTTGTTTCGCAAATTTTTAATGAGCTTAAAGTGTGATATCGTTTTTGACTGTCCAAATGGAAATTTTGACTGAGCAAAATATCCCGAACCGAAGAACAGATCTGGATCTTAATTGAAAAATAAGAAACCGAACTGAACCGAATCGAGAACTTTAAATATCCGAACCGGAACCGAACCGGGATCCGATCGAATAACCGAAATATCTGAAGTTTTTATTAATAATTTTATAGAAAAATATTTATTTTTTATATTAATATATTAATTTTTCGGTTTTATTCCTGATAATTCTGGTTTTTTGATTTTTTCGGATAATTCAGTTTGGTTTTTCCGGATTTTTTTTTATTTTTTTCGGATTTTGGATTCGTTTTGGATCCGCTTAAAATTTCAAAAACCTATCCGGATCCGAACCGATCCAGATCCAAATAGATCCGAAAATTTATCGGATCCAAAAGATATGAGATCCGAAAGATCCGAACCGGAACCGGTCCGAAGATCCGAATGTCCAGGTCTAATGGGAATGAGAGTTTTTCCACGTGGAATTTAATCCGGAGTGGATGAGTTTAGCGAAACTTTTTTCGGTTTATCGAAACAAATCTAAACCAAAGTATTTTGTGATTTTTATCTTTTAAATATTAAACATAAAAATGTTCAAGATGATTTGATGAAAGAAGGGGAAAAACATGAAAAGAATTACATAGGTGTGCACAAAAAGAGTTATTTTTTCATTAATAAAAGTCTCATGAAGTGATCATTTCGGAAGACTTAAATATATTTTTGTTAACCAAACAAGATTTTTAAAATCTATAAAGATTTCAGATATTCAGTGTTGTATAGTATATATGGATTATATCAAACTGTTAGAAAACTCTTGTAATCTTCTTTAGTTATAGGATCTAATGCATATGTATAGCTATGCAGAATCTAGCTCATCTTATAGAAATGTTTGGTTGGAGTTTTAAAGACTAAAGAGAAAAAAGAGAAAAAGATTTCATGCTCTTAATCGCTTTAGATGAAGAAAAAAAACCAGATAGCCAAAAAATATAAATATTATAAATCAAGTTTTAATTTTTTTTAATATAAGCATATAAAAAGTTGACAAAAACCTTTGAAGTCACAATATTATATATCTTTAGGAAAATGAATGTATATTTCTATCCTGTCTATCTATAAAGTTAAAGGTGAATGAGTGGTCTTTAGCTTTTTGTCAACTTGCAATCTAGACATTTCGAGGAAGGATGATGAGTCTTCACACAAGTCACAAAACTTTTTATTTTACAACTCTAAGATAATGTTTTTGGATATTTTACTTAAAACTCATTGACTCTATTGGTTTGAATAACATAAAACTTTAATTAGTTAGAAATCTAACTTGAGATTGAGTTCTTAACATTTTCGCCGAGTAGCTAACTCGGGTTTAATTCAACGTCAATATTGTAATGGAGCTATTAGTTTTTCAAAATAGTATATATATTTCACATCACTTAAGGGGAAAAAATTTGGCCAAAAACAGAATATGGTTACGGTAAATTTTGTTTTCAAACGTTTGGTTCACTTATTTTTCATGATTTGTTTGCTAAAGGTAAATTTTGCTTTCAAACGTTTAATCAAAAAAAATATATTTCACTTTTTTCTTTGTTTACGAACGTTTGGTTAGTATATTTCGAAACTGCGTATTAAGAATATTTACTTATTATCAAATGATTTAAAGTTAGAAACATATACACTTTAACAAAAGATGAGTTTTAAATAACGAGTATTAACAAAAGTTTTGTACAACGAGATCAACCAAGATGTTCGATAGATTTAGTCTATTAATTTTAGATCCTTAATCCGTAATACAATTACTAAACTTATTATAACATTTTTTAAAAATATATATAAATTGTACAACATTTGGACATTGGGGAAGCATATGACACATCGGCTTTGAAAATTGACCAAATATGGTCATGTAACACTTTTGACTAGAGAAATTTCAAAATCTCTACATAAGCCAACAAACATCTGTGTACGTGCATCTTCCACCTACTACTTTTGAGTTCTTCAACAAAGATGATAATTTTTTTTATTGGCAACGTAACGATGAAGATTTTTCCCTCTAAATTCAAACTTGTGTTGTTGATTCGTTGACAAATTAAGATAAAATAAGAAACTTATCAGTTTAAGTTCTTAATTTCTCATATTTTTCTTTAACAAACTATAAAATCGTTTTCACTAAAAATTAAAAAGTGTAATAAATGTAACAAACTGCACATGTTCAATCATAAATTTGAAAGAGACAAGATACATGCACAATCTCAAACAATTTTTGAATAAAAGTTTAAAAAGATTTAGATTAGTTAGTATGCCTTGGTTGAATAACAAATTCCTAATAAATGTAATATATACTATAGTATTTCCTTGTAGAACTCGACTTCTAAACACCGGTTCACTAGCTTGCACAACTTGGTACTAGTCATGGTGCGTAGAACAATGAACCAACGTGGTGGTTTGAGTCATGGCTGCGAAAGTATTGAACCAACATCATAAGGTTTCACTACAATTTTCAATCGACGATTGGAACTTGACGGAGTTAAGCACCATAATTATTTCGTGATAGATTAAACACGAGTATATATATATATATTATTTGAAGAGATAAAAATTTCCTATAAAAATATATAAAAATAAAATCCGAGAATTATGATAAACATGAGGTTATTATGTATTAGAGTCGGGAACCTACTATTATTTCAATTAGTTTACATCATAGTTACTAAGATAATTCAAATTGCCGTAACTAGAATATTACTTATCGGTAATTCTTTCGAGTTTCCAATGCATGGCAAATATTTCAATATATTAAACTTAAAAGTATTTTATAATAGTTTTATTTTTTTTAACACATTTTATAATAGTTTTATAACCATACAAATTTTAATAAATAAGTTCAATGTAATGCAATAAATTATATTTCAATTTCTATGGTTGAATATTGGTTTGCAAAATGTATTTTCCATTTTATGTTTTGATTTAAATTCAATAGAAATAATTTAACATAATCAAATACAATAAATTGTGTGTTTGACCCAAATTCTATTGATTAATTTACAGAAATACACTTAAAAGGAAAAGAAATTTTACATTT